>CM033474.1:43277310-43319692 GCA_019447015.1 Hymenochirus boettgeri
AGAGAGAGGACAAGATAGAGGATAGGAGAGAGGAGAACATAAGGGAGAACAAGAAAGAAAATAGGAGAGAAAACAAGATAGAGAATAGGAGAGAAGAAAAAGATAGAGAATATGAGAGCGAACAAGGTAGAGAATAGGAGAGAGAGATAGAGAATGAGGAGAGAGAACAAAATAGAGAATAGGGGAGAGAAACAAGAGAGAGAATATGAAGAGAAATAGAGAGAGACTAGAAATGAAAGAGAACAAGATAGAGAACAGGAGAGGAACAAGATAGAGAAAAAGGAGAGAGAACATGAGCGAGAACAAGATAAGAACAGGAGATGAGAAACATGAGCGGAGAACAAGAATAGAGATAAGGAGAACAAGATAGAGGAATAAGGGAGAACAAGATAGAGATAAAGAGAGAAACAAGATAGAGAATAAGAGAGAACAAGATAGAGAATTAAATAGAACAACATAGTGAATAGGAAAGAGAACAAGAGAGGAGATAGGAAAAAGAATATAAAATAGAAATAAGAGAGAGGACAAGAAGAGAATAGGAGAGAGAACAAAGATAGAGAATTGGAGAGAGAAACAAGATAGAGAATGAGGAGAGAGGAGAGAGAACAAGATAAGAATAGGAAAGAGAACAAGAGAGTGACTAGGAGAGAAAAGGATAGAGAATAGTAGAGTGCACAAGAAAGAGAATAGGGGAGAGAACAAGAAAGAGACTAGGGGGAGGAGAGAACAAGACAGAGACCTAGGAGGAGGAGAACCAGATAGAGAATAGGAAGAAAACAAAAATAGAGAGAAGAAGAGAGAAAACAAGATAGAGAACAGGAGAGAGAACAAGAAAGAGAACATGAGAGGAACAGAAGAGAACAGAGGGAGAAACAAGAAGAAACATGAGAGAGAAAAAGATAGAGAACAGGAGGGAGAACAAGAAGAGAACATGAGAGAGAAACACAAGAGAACAAGATAGAGAATAAGAAAGAAACAAGAGAGAGAATAGGAAAAAGAACAAATAGAAAATAAGAGAGAGGAACAAGATAGAGGAGGAGAGAGGAACATAAGGGAGAACAAGAAGAAAATAGGAGAGAGAAAACAAGATAGAGAATAGGAGAGAGAATATGAGAGAGAACAAGTTAGGAGAAAGGAGAGAGGAAGATGAAGAAAAGGAGAGAGAACAAAATAGAGAATAGGAAAAGAATAAAATAGAAAAATGAGAGAGATGACAAGATAGAGAATAGGAAAGAGAATAAGAGAGAGAGACTAGAAAAGAGAACAAGATAGAGAACAGGAGAGAGAACATGCGCTGAGGAACAAGATAGAGAACAGGAGAGAGAACATGAGCAGAGGAGAACAAGATAGAGAATATAGAGAACAAGATAGAGAATAAAATAGAACAACATAGAGAATAGGAGAGGAGAAAAGATAGAAAATAGGGAAAAGAATAAAATAGAAAATGAGAGAGATTGACAAGATAGAGAATTGGAGAGAGAACAAGATATAGAGAATAGGAGAGTGTGCAAGAAAAGAAAAAACATGAGAGAGAACAAGAAAGAGAATAGCGGAGAGAACAGATAGAGACTAGGGGGGAGAACAAAATAGAGGAATAGGAGAGAGAACAGAGGAGAGAATAGAAAGAGAACAAAATAGAGAGCAGAAGAGAAAACACGAAAAGAGAACATGAGAGAGAAACAAGAGAGAACAAGATAGAGAATAAGATAGAACAAGAGAGAGAATAGGAAAAAGAACAAAATAGAAAATAGGAGAGAAAACAAGATAGAGAATAGGAGAGAGAACAAGATAGAGAATAGGAGAGAGAACAAGATAGAGAATATGAGAGAGAACAAGATAGAGAATAGGAGAGAGCAAGATAGAGAATAGGAGAGAGAAACAAGTTAGAGATAGGAGAGAGCAAGATAGAGAATAGGAGAGAGAGAACAAGAATGCGAACATGAGAGAGAATAAGAAGAGAAATAGGGGAAAGAACAAGAGAGGCGACTAGGAGAGAAGACCAAACAGAGAATAGGAGAGAGAACAAGATATAGAACATGAGAGAGAACAAGATAGAGAAGAGAGAGAGAAGAGAAACAAGATAGAGAGGATAAGATAGGAGGATAGGTGAGAGAACAGAGAGAGAATAGAAGAGAGAACAAAAATAGAGAATAGGAGAGAGAACAAGTTAGAGAAAAAAGAGAGACAAGATAGAGAATAAGAGAGAGAACATGAGAGAGGACAAAAAAGAGAATAGGGGAGAGAACCAGATAGAGACTAGGGAGAGAGAACACAATAGAGAATAGGAGAGAACATGAGAGAGAACTCAGAGAGAACAAAGATAGAGATATGAGAGAGGACAAGTTAGAAAATAGAAGAGAGAACAAAATAGAAAATAGGAGAAACAAGATAGAGAAAATGGAGGAGAGAACAAGACAGGAGGATGAGAGAGAGGCCAAAATGGAAATAAGGGAAACAAGATAGAGAATAGGAGAGAAAAACATAATAGAGAATATGAGCGAAAATTAGTATAAAGAGAGAGCAAGATAGAGAAAACGAGAAGAGAACAAGATAGAGAATAAGACGAAAACAAGATAGAGAATAGGAGAGAGAAACAAGAAAGAGAACAGGAGAGGAAAAAAAAGAAAGAGAACAAGATAGAGAATATGAGAGAGAACAAAACCAAGAATAGGCAAGAGAGTAAGATAAAGAATAGGAAAGAAAATAAGATAGGAGAACAGAGAAAACAATTAGGATAGAGAATAAGAGGGATAGGAGAGCAGACCTTGAAGACTGTAAATTATTGGGAGGATACAACAAGGACGATAGAGAAGGGGAAACTTGGGAGGAAATGCAGGGGATAAAGCAGTTAGAATGAAAAGCAAAGAACAGGGCAGGGAATGATGAAATAACCCAACTCTTTGAAAAAACATGTAATTCTATGGTAAGCAAAATGATCTAAATAAATAACAATAAATACCTCCCTTTTCTTTTAAGGTTGTGTTGGGAGCTGGTGTAATGTTATAGGGAACATGTAGCGATGTTAAAAACATTTTACAAAGAACTTTTCAGGCGGGGTCCATGGGAGCCATTACAATGGAACAAAAGGAGTTAAGTGACATTTTGCGGAAAAAGGAAACCCTTATCCTAGTGAGGGGGACAGAAGGCAAACTAGAGTTAAAGAACAATAAGAAGGGGAAGGGAGAAGGGAAGAAAAGAAGCAAATAGAAAAAAGACAAGGGCTGCAGAAAAGTGTGAAAGGAAAAATAACGTGATATAAAGGGTCAAGGGAAAGAGCAGGAAATGATGCTGCTGTTAAAGATAAAACTGCTAATTCCTTAGAAAGGCTATTTAATTGCTGCTGTATTTAGGACTGCTGCTTCCTTCCCATCTAACAGTGAGACGCAATTTACTTCACACTCATCCAGCATAGAAAGCTAAAATACATATCTCTAATAAAAAAACATGCACATTTCACCCTTTTATCCGGGCTAATGCGTTTTAGTGTTTAAAAATAATGGCTCAGTATGACCACAACAATGGTAGGTTGCGGGTGGAAAATACCACTTTAGTTGCCAATTGTATTGTATGATACCAAAGCGGTAGCAAAATATTAGACTGCATTAAGAGAGTTGCCAATTTTGTGACACCAATCCTTAAATATAAAAATGGCGCACACATACCGTCCGTTGGGGTAAAATACAAATACTTGCATGGTATTTGTGACTGTGGGTATCACCAACAGGCCCACACTTGCAGTCTTTAATTATAAACTACAGTAGTTAAGCTTACCATTGTAAAATCTGTTGTGGTTGAACCTCCTGTACAGGCAATGTAATGGGCAGTGATGAAAATTCGTACAGTAAGACCTAACTTCCGAGCTGGGAGAGTCAAGGGAGGGCGGGCAGATATCTTGGAAACATCACAGTCACAAAGGTAGTAAACTAGAATATTAGAAAAAGAATGAATTGTGGGTCTAATGGGTCTTCTGGATTTTAAACTTTGACTTTTGCTTTGTCTGTAGTATCAGGCAATGATGGAATTAGAACTTTGAACTTGAATGCAAAACTGTTTTTTCATTGAGAAACAAAGGCACTTGTTTTTTTTGTTTAAGTTAATTTTACAGGTTTTAGCAATTTCTATACAAAATATTAAACATGAAACACAGCATTTCATTGTGAAACCAAGTGACAGGTGTTTTATTTCCTGGGAAACAGTATGCAAGTATTCAAATGAGAAATATTACTGCATTAGGCCCAAGTGGTCCATAGAAATACAGAGCGCTGGTTAGATCACAGGTGGTAATGATCCACTCTCTCAATAGGGTTTGTGAATATGCAGGGGAATAGTATCTAGGGAAGAAAGGTAAATGGGTTTAACCACAGATATCATAGGAAATTAATAATAAAAACAGGATGGGTAGAGTTATAAAGTAAAACTGATAGTAAGTGACTGAACAAGGACTGTAGACCAGAATGATTCCATATTGGCAAGCAAATAATTCCACCCAGGAATAGTAGAAGCATGGTTAGGTTAAAATAATAGAACCCTTCACAAAGATTAGAGTCTGTGGCTTACAAAAATCAGAAATGCTGGGTTGCTGGAACTGCCCCAGTTTTGATGATGTGCCCCATTACACTGTCCAATGGCACTTTGTTTCTGGAAGGAAAACACTCTGAATGTAACTCAATAACATGATTTTGCAATTAAATGAATTGCCCTATGATGTCAGATTTCTCCCGTGGTGAACACAGGCAGTTGTAAGGGTGTGAAAACACGAGCAGTAAGAGATGATAGGACAACTAGTGGTTATATCTCTGATTAAAGATATAAATCAGCTGTCACTCATATTGATTCAGGTGCAAATTCATTGAGAACAACCTGAAAAATGCAGCCAATATCCTATTGGGAACCTCTGTATAGATCTGTATAGATTGACATTGCTCATCACTAATGCAGACCTCTTGCTTGAAGACACTGTATAAAGCACAAATGCAATTAAAACCTTGATTGGCTGAAGATGAACATGATTTGTGCAATCACTACTACACAGTGAAGTTAAACATGTTATGTGACTGTAAAAGAAATACTAATAAATCATATCAGTATTCAGGTTATTGCACTATTTACTGGTGTTAAATAACAGTAGAAGTAAATACCTCATGAGAAGATTAGAGAAACATTCAGGGCCCATGTACGGAGAGCCGTTATTGGCTTTTTCTGTCTTAAAGTCACGTTAATCCATGTAACAAGGGTTAACGTGATTTTAAGTCATAACTTACGGCAGTATGCAAAAGCTGTATTGACGCAACTGCTGCAAGGCTATGTTACTGAGCTAATAACGTCTCTTTAAGACAGAAAACTTTAACCCCAGCAGATAATGGGCATTACAGTTCGGGAATGGGGGGAACACATTACTGACCTCTTTACTTTTGGCCACATTGTAATGATGATTAGGCTGTAATTTTCCAAAATTCATTCTAACATCTAATCTATCTTCTGATTCTATATTTTATCTATTAAAGGACAACAATATCAAAAAAATTACATACCCCCATTACATGTCAACCACTTCCAGCAGCTGAAATCATTACTCTCATTTACAACTATGTGCCTTCCCTAGATATCACACAGCCAAAGATGAGTGCTAAAAAGCCCGCCCCTAGATGGGGAGGGCTGCATACCTTTACTCTTTTGAAAGAAGTTTAAAAAAAAAATTCATTTATGGCAATACAGTTATCCTTTAATTGTCTATATCTATCATCTATCATCTAATTATCTATCTATCTATCTATCTTCTACTTATACTATCGATTCTATATATTATCTATCTATCTATCTATACATCTATAATTGGTTATCTGACTGTCTACTATCTATTGTCTATTGCTGTCTCTCTTCTATCAGTCTACTGTCTGTCTAGTATCTATCTATCTATAATGCCTATCTATCTGTCTGTCTCTCTTTCTGTATTGTCTATCTATCTATCACTCTATCTGCTTGCCACTATCTGTCTATCTATTTATCTATCTGTAGTCTCTCTGTCTATCTATCGAATTACTACACTTTGGTTTCCCTATATAGTGTAGTTGTGTAAAACTAAAGAAGCTGTAAATGCTTCGCTTTATCACAAACCTCACAAAAGTAGCAAGTACATAATAAGCACCAATGGGCCAAAAAACTCCTTATTAAAAACAAATACCCTTATTACTTTACAACCCCTTGTATGGCCAGTAAAACCCCCGTTTTGATAAAACCACCCCATTATGGCCATCATCACCTCTATATAATTATTATTTTGCTGTCATTTTATCACAATGTGAAATAAACTATTGGCTTGTAAATACTTGATGAATGTTGTAAGTATCTGGCCTGGGTAGTGAAAGCTGTGTTTACAGGAATTTGCAGAAATATAAATTAGACTGTATAATGAACAGCTTGGCGTGTGTTTGTAAATATAAAAACAAACTCTCTATCTGATGGTGATGGAGAAAGGAAAGGGGTAAACTACTGTTCCTATTAAAAGAAGTACAACATTCTCAGAGGAGACAGAGGACGGAGATTATATCAGTGGAAAAGGCAGGAAAAGTTTTAAAAATTTTGTTTAAAAAAAGTAGTTAAAGAAAAGTCAAAGGTTGAAAGAAGAATTCTGTGTAAAGGGGTCTGTGTAGAAGGATCCTCTGTAGAGGGGCTCTGTGTAGAGGGGTCTTGTTTAGAGGGGTCCGTGGTAGATGGGTCTGTGTAGAGGGGTCTTGTGTAGAGGGATTCTGTGTAAAGGGGTACGTGTAGAAGGATCCTCTGTAGAGGGGCTCTGTGCAGAGGTCTGGTAGATGAATCCTGTTGTAGGAAGGGGTCTTGTTGTAGAGGGTCTCTGGTAGAGGGATCTTAGTTCATGTGTAGAGGGGGGTCCTGTGTAGAGGTGTACTGTGTTAGAGGGGTCTTGTGGAGAGGGGTTGTGTAGAGGGGTCCTGTGTAGAGGGGTCCTGTGTAGAGGGGTCCTGTGTAGAGGGGGGTAGGCTGTGTAGAGCAGTCTGTGTAAAGGGGATCCTTATAGAAAGATCCTGTGTAAAAGGGATCCACTATAGAGGGGTCTGGGTAAATAAAATATTTTTTTAAAAGGCCATGTCCACCCCGAAATTTAACTTTTGATATGTGGTAGGGCAATGCTCCCCAGCCCCAACACGCATTAATATATGTGTTAGAAAAGTCCCCGATTCTTCTACTTACCTGCCCTCCTCCTCCGGCAGTGTTCAGCCCTTGCTTGCATGGAATTGAAAGCAGGGGGCGGGACCGGCAGCCGCGTCCGTGATTGGCTGAGAGGCAGGGAGGGCTGCACTGAGCATGCCTCAACCTTGATGAGGTTGAGGAAGTCTCAGGCACAGCATGGGTCACACACTGCTCCTACACAGCAGTTCCTGGACTTTGGAGGGGCACAGCAGGGGAACTATTTTGAGCAGGAATGTAAGTAAGGATGTTTTAAACTACTTGATGTGGCCAGTAAGGGTTAAATTTTAGTTTTGGGGGTGGACATGCCCTTTAAAATAATTTTTCCGTTCTCCCACATTTTCCCTACCTGACAATCTCCTCAGGAAAACAGTTGTTGATGGTGTTGATGTATTTTGGAGAGGGGAGCCAGGATCTGCTTTATCTCTTGAACTTTTTCAAGCCCTCGCTTGTTACAAAAGGCGCCTTGCTTTGCTGTCATGTGGAGCAGAACCTGTAACACAGATACATTTAACTAATTAGTTATTTAGAGAGTTTTGCTTTCTGAACCTGCACAATTTATTCATTTAGATTGATAATAATAAATGCATTACAGGGAGGATTTAATAAAACAAAACAAATGGTGCTAATTTTGCCCCAACAAATCAGTGTTAGCTTCAAATGTTAAATAAGGATCTGGTGGTTGGTACACATGTAAAAGTGACAGACTTTATGACTAATTACCAAAATAGTTTATGATGGTCAGGAATATAAAAATGTCTTGTATGATATTTCGGCCAAACCAATCTTGCAATCCACTGAGACCAATAATGTGACAAAGATTGGTTAACACCTGAACATCTTTGTCCCCGCCACCAGACCATTTGGCACTTCCGATCATGTCAGACAGAACGAAGGGACTGTCAGTCGGCAGCAAATGTAGCCGCATCCAAAGCTCACCATGACTGATCCATAGAGGCCTGCACGAGCAGCGCTAGAAGGAACATGCAATCTTTAGCCCGATGGGGCCGATCACTGAAAGTATGTTGGTCGGTTGGTGATGAAATATGGATGTGTTGTACATGTTTAAGACTGGAGCACAGACATATATAGAGGGAGGCATGTTTTACATTTAATTTAATTGAAAAACAAAATAATGTAATTTCAATTTCTGACCTAACATTTGCTCCAACTGATTACAGGAAAAACCGTGAAGCCAAGCTATGGACATCAGTTATGATTAACGCATGTTATTTTTGCATAAGTCTGTATGAACTGTACCTCACTGACCTCATTCAGCTTACTGAAAAATTGCTGATGAAATGAATATGAAATAATATTTTCAAACAGTGTGAAAGGAGCAAAGGGGCAGTTAGAGCTAAATTATTCTTTTGCTATCCAAGCACCAGACTGCAGCTAATTCAAGTATTTATAAAGTAACAAGCTGGAGAGATTTTCGAATGCCAAGTCACTTTCTTCAAGCAATACTGGGCATCTAGAGTGAATATGCATGACAAGTGTATTGATCGACATCCTAATAAACCAGACATCTCATTAAAATATTAAAAGAAAAAAAAAAACAATGCCCTACACATCTACAATGCAGTTGTAAGATAGACAGTAAAAACGGGAATTTCAAGCTGCGTGCTATATATTTAAAATGTTATGTGCTTGAGAAAAGGAGATTCGGTAATGTAATAGATAAGGTACAGGAGCATTACTTTTTAAGTTCAAAGTAAATCGGGTTAAAAAAAACCTTTTCAAAGGTGCAATAAGTGATGAATAGAGATTGGCCCGAACTTCTAAAATTTGGTTTGTTTCCGAACTATAGAACTAAAGTAAAAGTTCTATTCAGGGTTATGGCCGAATTTGAAGGTTACTGGGAAACTACAGCATAGGAAGTATTGTGTTAGCACTGTGCACTTCATCTTACTAGTTATTAATGCTCCTACAAAAAGATATAGGGGATATAGGGGGGCACACTACAATGGTGAAACAAACAGATACAACGTTTCGGGACGCCCTGTCCCGGACTGTATATTAATTGCTCCCATGATTGGTACTTATAGGTAGGGATTGCTATTGAGAAAGAAGAAAGAAAGACTGTCTGCACACCCCAGACTAGACTGCAAAGATAAATTTCCTTTTTTAAATTTTTATAGCATTTCATAGGTGGGCAGAGTCTTTCTTTCTCTTTCTCCATAGCTTTATCGTAGTACTGTCCATTGCACCCACCCAATTTGGGTTTATTTGCATTTAAAATAGTTTCCTTCACGTGATTTTTATAGGTAGCGATTGTTATTATTAGCACACTGTGCATTTAATATACTTGCAATTTACTTACTTTGATTGATCCATGAACTATTTCTGATTACCTGTATGGAGCTGGGTTTAATGAATTATGGTATTTTAGGATGTGTTAATTATAGTGTGTGCCCTTGTCTAGATGTCTATTATGGTCCACATAGTTAATAAGTGAATAAAGACATCCATCCATCAAGTCAACCTTTTCAACTTCTTTTTAACCCTTAAGAGTTGATCTAGAGGAAGGCAAAAAAACCCAACTAAAAAAAAAGGTAGGAGGGGGGGAAATTCCTTCCTGACTCCAAATGGCAAATGCAAAGAATCCCTGGATCTACAGAACTACAGTATGTATAAATACCAGTAATTCTCAATTTATATAGTATCCCTGTATCAAACCAGAACTTACAGTATAAGTATAATACAAGTATTCTCAATATTATATAGTATCCCATGTAACGACCAGAACTACAGTATATGTATTATACCAGTAATTCTCAATATTATATGTATCCCTGTACCAACCAGATCTACAGTATATGTATTAATACCAGTAATTCTCAATATTCTATAGTATCCACCTACCAACCAGAATGAAGTATATGTATTAATACCAGATTCTCATATTATATAGTATCCCTGTACACACCAGAACTACAGTTATAGGTATAAATACCAGTAATTCTCAATATAATATTAGTATCCCTGTACCAACCAGAAACTACAGTATAGTATAATACCAGTAATTCTCAATATTATATAGATCCTTACAACCAGAATACAGTAGTATTAATACCACTAATTCTCATATTATATAGTATCCTCATACCAACCAGAACTACAGTATAGTATTAATACCAGTAATTCTCAATATTATATAGTATCCATGTACCACCAGAAATACGGTATATGTATTAATACCAGTAATTCTCAATATTATATAGTATCCCTGTACCAACCAGAACTACATTATATGTTATTAATACCAGTAATTCTCAATATTTATATAGTATCCTGTACCAACCAGAACTACAGTATATGTATTAATACCATAATTCTCAATATTATATAGTATCTATACCAACCAGAACTACCAGTATATGTATTAATACCAGTAATTACAATATTATATAGTATCCCTATACCAACAGAACTACAGTATATGTATTAATGCCAGTAGTTCTCAATATTGTTTTAGTTTTAGAAATTACCCAGCCCTTTTAAAGCTAGTCAATGAACTTGTCATTACACATCTGCTGGAAGACAGTTCCACAGTTTCACCGTTCTCACATTTTTGGTCATAATTAAAGGGAATTTATATTTATGATGAATTTCTGTTTTTTTGCAGCATGCAGTCTTAAAGGTATTATTGGTCTAATATATGATTGAGATTCCTGTATGTTGCCTAAAATAATGTGACTTAATAGTATTAAATTAATAATTTTCTTACAGCTTCATAATACATATACATATAAATGGCTTGTAAAATGAGTTAAACTCATTATTGTTTGATATACTAAAATATTTATCATTTTCTATAAGGCCTGTACATTTTCTCCATGTTTTAAATATATTACACAAATTACGAGAGTTTAATTAAGTTTAACATTGATGCTACTTCGTTCTCTGCATGGAAGCAGAAGAATGGTCCGAAACTGGCATCTACATGAGTTATTGGCTGAGATTTGATTGTTCAGCCAATCACTCATGTGGATGCCAGTCCAGGCCCTTCGCGCTTCGTGCATGGAAAAGAATTAGCATCAACGTTAAAACATAATGATTAAACCTAGCGAGGTCTAGGTTTAGAGGGTTGTTCTACAACATATGCAATTTTTGCATATGCGAGTACTGCAGCACCTGGGTGACTGACAGGTGTCAACACTGTTCGTGTGGTCTCTGAAGCATGTGTATGTGGGCTCTTTGTCTGTCAGGCTTCATTCTGTTGTGCTGTCTGTGAGCTTTGTGTATTTTATTAGGCATGCTCTTGTTTGGCACATTAGCTAGCTCAAGGACACTTATATGACTATTAGATCTCAATCAATAAAGTTAGTTTTCTGATCAGAATTGAAAGTGCCATGATGTCGTAGTTCTTTTAGTTGGTAAAAAAGACAAGTCGTGGCTGAATCTGGGGCATCACACTCTGCAAGTGACGTTCAGGCTTTTTGCAGTAGAACCTGGACTTCACGGACGTGTGGCTTTTCAGGAGTGGGCGGGGTGTGTTTCAGGGTGTGGCTGTGAGGTGAGCACATTACATACATTACAAGATTTCTACTTATATAGTACGATAATACAAATAAAGAACATACAGTTCATACTAGGCTCAGTCGAAGTTTAATAAATTAAAGATCTATTCATCTATTTAAATTAATCATTGATCACCCGCTGATTAATTTAGAGTAATTAAACAAACTGGAATTAATTATTCAGACTGAACCAATCAGTTAATATTGTTTTTCATCTCAGGAAAATTTTTGTAAAAGGACTTGGTCTAGCAGCAGCAGTGGGTAGGTCAAGTAACAAACCAATGGGCCCCGGATGTACTCTGCCATGGAAAACAGTGGTGATTATTAGTTCTATTAAAAGGGACTTGCTTTAATTAGGTATATAATGACCTGACCAATAGGAAATGCTGGGAATCTGAAAATGACTAATAATCCTTTCATAAGGGCAGCACAGTGGCTTAGTGGTTGCACGCTTTGACCCATCTGAAGAGAGAACAAGAGAGAGAATAGGAAAAAGAACAAAATAGAAAATAAGAGAGAGGACAAGATAGAGGATAGGAGAGAGAACATAAGGGAGAACAAGAAAGAAAATAGGAGAGAAAACAAGATAGAGAATAGGAGAGAGAAAAAGATAGAGAATATGAGAGCGAACAAGTTAGAGAATAGGAGAGAGGAGATAGAGAATAGGAGAGAGAACAAAATAGAGAATAGGGGAGAGAACAAGAGAGAGAATATGAAAGAGAATAAGAGAGAGACTAGGAAAGAGAACAAGATAGAGAACAGGAGAGAGAACAAGATAGAGAGAGAACAAGATAGAGAATAAGGGAGAACAAGATAGAGAATAAGGGAGAACAAGATAGAGAATAAGAGAGAACAAGATAGAGAATAAGAGAGAACAAGATAGAGAATTAAATAGAACAACATAGTGAATAGGAAAGAGAACAAGAGAGAGAATAGGAAAAAGAATAAAATAGAAAATAAGAGAGAGGACAAGATAGAGAATAGGAGAGAGAACAAGATAGAGAATTGGAGAGAGAACAAGATAGAGAATAGGAGAGAGAACAAGATAAGAATAGGAGAGAGAACAAGATAGAGAATAGGAGAGAGAACAAGATAAGAATAGGAAAGAGAACAAGAGAGTGACTAGGAGAGAAAAGGATAGAGAATAGTAGAGTGCACAAGAAAGAGAATAGGGGAGAGAACAAGAAAGAGACTAGGGGAGAGAACAAGACAGAGACTAGAGGAGAGAACCAGATAGAGAATAGGACAGAAAACAAAATAGAGAGAAGACAGGGAGAGAGAAAAGAAAGAGAACATGAGAGGAAAAGAAGAGAACAGGAGGGAGAACAAGAAGAGAACATGAGAGAGAACAAGATAGAGAACAGGAGGGAGAACAAGAAGAGAACATGAGAGAGAACACAAGAGAGAACAAGATAGAGAATAAGAAAGAACAAGAGAGAGAATAGGAAAAAGAACAAAATAGAAAATAAGAGAGAGGACAAGATAGAGGATAGGAGAGAGAACATAAGGGAGAACAAGAAAGAAAATAGGAGAGAAAACAAGATAGAGAATAGGAGAGAGAATATGAGAGAGAACAAGTTAGAGAATAGGAGAGAGGAAGATAGAGAATAGGAGAGAGAACAAAATAGAGAATAGGAAAGAATAAAATAGAAAATGAGAGAGATGACAAGATAGAGAATAGGAAAGAGAATAAGAGAGAGACTAAGAAAAGAGAACAAGATAGAGAACAGGAGAGAGAACATGAGCGAGGAACAAGATAGAGAACAGAGAGAGAGAGAACATGAGCGAGAGAACAAGATAGAGAATAAGAGAGAACAAGATAGAGAATAAAATAGAACAACATAGAGAATAGGAGAGAGAACAAGATAGAAAATAGGAAAAAGAATAAAATAGAAAATGAGAGAGATGACAAGATAGAGAATTGGAGAGAGAACAAGATAGAGAATAGGAGAGTTTGCAAGAAGAAAGAGAACATGAGAGAGAACAAGAAAGAGAATAGCGGAGAGAACAAGATAGAGACTAGGGGAGAGGAGAGAACAAAATAGAGAATAGGAGAGAGAACAAGAGAGAGAATAGGAAAGAGACAAAATAGAGAGCAGAAGAGGAAAACAAGAAAGAGAACTGAGAGAGAACACAAGAGAGAACAAGATAGAGAATAAGATAGAACAAGAGAGAGAATAGGAAAAAGAACAAAATAGAAAATAGGAGAGAAACAAGATAGAGAATAGGAGAGAGATGAGAACAAGAGAGAGAAATAGGAGAGAGAACAAGATAGAGAATATGGAGAGACAAGATAGAATAGGAGAGAGCAAAGATAGAGAATGGAGAGAGAACAAGTTAGAGAATAGGAGAGAGCAAGATAGAGAATAGGAGAGAGAACAAGAATGCGAACATGAGAGAGAATAAGAAGAGAATAGGGGAAAGAACAAGAGAGCGACTAGGAGAGAAGACAAACAGAGAATAGAGAGCGAGAAACAAGATATAGAACATGAGAGAGAACAAGAAGAGAAAGAAGAGATAAAAAGATAGAGAATAAGATAGAGAATAGGTAGAGAACAAGAGAGAGAATAGAAGAGAGAACAAAATAGAGAATAGGAGAGAGAACAAGTTAGAGAAAAAGAGAGAACAAGATAGAGAATAAGAGAGAGAACATGAGAGAGGACAAAAAAGAGAATAGGGGAGAGAACCAGATAGAGACTAGGAGAGAGAGAACACAATAGAGAATAGGAGAGAACATGAGGAGAGAACTCAAGAGAGAACAAGATAGAGAATATGAGAGAGGACAAGTTAGAAAATAGAAGAGAGAACAAAATAGAAAATAGGGAACAAGATAGAGAAAATGAGAGGAGAACAAGACAGAGGATGAGAGAGAGGCCAAATTGGAAATAAGGGAACAAGATAGAGAATAGGAGGAGAAAACATAATAGAGAATATGAGCGAAAATTAGAGTATATAAGGAGGAGCAAAGATAGAGAAAACGCGAGAGAGAACAAGATAGAGAATAAGACGAAAACAAGATAGAGAATAGGAGAGAGAACAAGAAAGAGAAACAGGAGAGGAAAAAAAAGAAAGAGAACAAGATAGAGATATGAGATAGAACAAAAACCAAGAATAGGCAAGAGAGTAAGATAAAGAATAGGAAAGAAATAAGATAGAGAACAAGAGAAACAATAGGATAGAGAATAAGAGGGATAGGAGAGCAGACCTGAAGAGGACTGTAAATTATTGGAGGATACAACAAGGACGATAGAGAAGGGGAAACTTGGGAGGAAATGCAGGGGTAAAGCAGTTAGAATGAAAAGCAAAGAACAGGGCAGGGAATGATGAAATAACCCAATTCTCTTTGAAAAACATGTAATTCTATGGTAAGCAAAATATCTAAATAAATAACAATAAATACCTCCCTTTTTTTAAGGGTTGTGTTGGGAGCTGGGTAATGTTATAGGGGAACATGTAGCGATGCTAAAAACATTTTACAAAGAACTTTTCAGGCGGGGTCCATGGGAGCCATTACAATGGAACAAAAGGAGTTAAGTGACATTTGCCAGGGAAAAAGGAAACCCTTATACTAATGAGGGGGACAGAAGGCAAACTAGAGGTAAAGAACAATAAGAAGGGAAGGGCGAAGGGAAGAAAAGAAGCAAATAGAAAAAAAGACAGGGCTGCAGAAAAGTGTGGAAAGGAAAAAAAACGTGATATAAAGGGTCAAGTGGAAAGAGCAGGAAATGAATTGCTGTTAAAGATAAAACTGCTAATTCCTTAGAAAGGCTATTTAATTGCTGTGTATTTAGGACTGCGGCTTCTTCCCATCTAACAGTGGAGACGCAATTATCTTCACACTCATCCAGCATAGAAAGCTAAAAATACATATCTCTAATAAAAAAACATGCACATTTCACCCTTTTATCCGGGCTAATGCTGTTTATGTTTAAAAATAATGCTCAGTATCTGACCACAACAATGGTAGGTTGCGGTGGAAAATACCACTTTAGTTGCCAAGTGTATTGTATGATACCAAAGCGGTAGCAAAATATTGAGACTGCATTAAGAGAGTTGCAATTTTGTGACACCAATCCTTAAATATAAAAATGGCGCAACATACCGTCCGTGGTGGTAAAATACAAATACTTGCATGGTATTTGTGACTGTGGGGTATCACCAACAGGCCCACACTTGCAGTCTTTAATTATAAACTACAGTAGTTTAAGCTACCATTGTAAAATCTGTTGTGTTGAACCTCCTGTATCAGCAATGTAATGGGCAGTGATGCAAAATTCTGTATCAGTAATGACCTAACTTCCGAGCTGGAGAGTCAAGGTGAGGGCAGGGCAGATATCTTGGAAACATCACAGTCACAAAGGAGTAAACTAGAATATTAGAAAAAGAATGAATTGTGGGTCTAATGGGTCTTCTGGATTTTAAACTTTGACTTTTGCTTTGTCTGTAGTATCAGGCAATGATGGAATTAGAATTTTGAACTTGAATGCAAAACATGTTTTTTCATTGAGAAACAAAGGCACTTGTTTTTTTTGTTTAAGTTAATTTTACAGGTTTTAGCAATTTCTATACAAAAAATATTAAACATGAAACACAGCATTTCATTGTGAAACCAATGACAGGTGTTTATTTTCCTGGAAAACAGTATGCAAGTATTCAAATGAGAAATATTACTGCATTAGGCCACAAGTGGTCCATAGAAATACAGAGCGCTGGTTAGATCACAGGCTGGTAATGATCCACTCTCTCAATAGGGTTTGTGAATATGCAGGGGAATAGTATCTAGGGAAGAAAGGTAAATGGGTTTAACCACAGATATCATAGGAAATTAATAATAAAACAGGATGGGTTAGAGTTATAAAGTAAAACTGATATTAAGTGACTGGAACAAGGACTGTAGACCAGAATGATTCCATATTGGCAGCAATATATTCACCCAGGAAATAGTAGAAGCATGTTAGGTTAAAATAATAGAACCCTTCACAAAGATTAGAGTCTGTGGCTTACAATAAATTCAGAAATGCTGTGATGGGTTGCTGGAACTGCCCCAGTTTTGATGATGTTGCCCCATTACACTGTTCCAATGGCACTTTGTTTCTGGAAGGAAAACACTCTGAATGTAACTCAATAACATTGATTTTGCAATTAAATGAATTGCCCTATGATGTCAGATTTCTCCCGTGGTGACACAGGCAGTTGTGTAGGGTTGAAAACACGAGCAGTAAGAGATGATAGGACAACAGTGGTTATATCTCTGATTAAAGATATGTAAATCAGCTGTCACTCATATTGATTCAGGTTGCAAATCATTAGAACAACCTGAAAAATGCAGCCAATACTCTATTGGGAACCTCTGTATAGATCTGTATAGATTGACATGCTCATCACTAATGCAGACTCTTGCTGAAGGACACTGTATAAAGCACAAATGCATAAAACCTGATTGGCTGAAGATGAACATGATTCGTGCAATCACTACTACACAGTGAAGTTTAAACATGTTATGTGGACTGTAAAAAGAAATACTAAATAAATCATATCAGTATTCAGGGTATGCACTATATTACTGGTGTTAAATAACAGTTAAGTATATTAACCCTCATGAGAATGTAGTAGAGAAACATTCAGGGCATGTACGGAGAGCCGTTATGGCTTTTTCTGTCTTAAAGTCACGTTAATCCATGTAACAAGGGTTAACGTGATTTTAAGTCATAAACTTACGGCAGTATGCAAAGCTGTATTGCGCAACTGCTGCAAGCTATGTACTGAGCTAATTAACGTCTCTTTAAGACAGAAAACTTTAACCCCAGCAGATAACTGGCATTACAGTTTCGGAATGGGTGAACCACACTTACTGACCTCTTACATTTTGGCCACATTGTAATGATGATTATAGCTGTAATTTTCCAAAATTCATTCTAACTATCTATCTATCTATCAATCTATTCTATATTTTATCTATTAAAGGACAACAATATCAAAAAAAATTACATTACCCCCTACATGTCAACACACTTCCAGCAGCTGAAATCACTTACTCTCATTTAACTATGTTGCCTTCCCTTAGATATCACACAGCAAAGATGAGTGCTAAAAGCCCGCCCCTAGATGGGGAGGGGCTGCATACTTTACTCTTTGAAAGAAGTTTAAAAAAAAAATTCATTATGGCAATACAGTTATCCTTTAATTGTCTATATCTATCCATCTATCTATCTAATTAATCTATCTATCTATCTATCTATCTGATATATATCGATCTATATATATCTATCTATCTATGATACATCTAAATTGTTATCTGACTGTCTATCTATCTATGTCTATTGCTGTCTCTCTCTATCAGTCTACCTGTCTGTCTATGTATCTATCTATCTATAATTGCCTATCTATCTGTCTGTCTCTCTTTCTGTTATTGTCTATCTATCTATCACTCTATCTGCATTGCCACTATCTGTCTATCTATTTATCTATCTGTATGTCTCTCTGTTATCTATCGAATACTACACTTTGGTTTCCCTATATAGTGTAGTTGTGTAAAACTAAAGAAGCTGTAAATGCTTCTTGCTTATCACAAACCTCCACAGTAGCAAAGTACATAATAGCACCAATGTGGCCAAAAACTCCATTTATTTAAAACAAATACCCTTATTACTTTACTAACCCTGTATGGCCAAGTAAAAACCCCTGTTTTGATAAAACACCCCATTATGGCCCTCATCCACCTCTATATAATATTATATTCTGCATTTTATCAAATGTGAAATAAACTATTGGCTTGTAATACTTGATAATGTTGTAAGTATCTGGCCTGGGTTAGTGAAAGCTGTTAGTTACAGGAATTTGCAGAGAAATATAAAATTAGACTGTAATGAACAGCTTGGCGTTGTAAATATAAAAACAACTCTCTATCTGATGGTGATGGAGGAAAAAAGGAAGGGTTAACTACTGTTCCTATTAAAAAGAAGTAAAACATTCAGAGGAGACAGAGGACGGAGATTATATCAGGGGAAAAGGCAGGAAAGTTTTAAAACTTTTGTTTAAAAAAAAGTAGTTAAAGAAAAGTCAAAAGGTGAAAGAAGAATTCTGTGTAAGGGGTCTGTGTAGAAGGATCCTCTGTAGAGGGGCTCTGTGTAGAGGGGTCTTGTTAGAGGGGTCCTGTGTAGATGGGTCCTGTGTAGAGGGGTCTTGTGTAGAGGGATTCTGTGTAAAGGGGTACGTTGTAGAAGGATCCTCTGTAGAGGGGCTCTGTGCAGAGGGGTCCTGTGTAGATGAATCCTGTTGTAGAGGGTCTTGTGTAGAGGGATCTCCTGTGTAGGGATCTGTTTGAGGTGTCCTGTGTAGAGGGGTCTTGTGTAGAGGTGTCCTGTGTAGAGGGGTCTTGTGTAGAGGGGTCCTGTGTAGAGGGGTCCTGTGTAGAGGGGTCCTGTGTAGAGGGGCCTGTGTGTAGAGGGGCATGTGTAGAGCAGTTCTGTGTAAAGGATCCTTATAGAAAGATCCTGTGTAAAAGGGATCCACTATAGAGGGGTTCTGGGTAAATAAAATATTTTTTTTAAAGGCCTGTCCACCCCGAAATTTAACTTTGATATGTGGTAGGGCATGCTCCCCCAGCCCAACCGCATTAATATATTATGTTAGAAAGTCCCCCGATTCTTACTTACCTGCCTCTCTCTCCGCTGCAGTGTTCAGGCCCTCGCTTGCATGGAATGAAAGCAGGGGGCGGGACCGGCAGCCGCGTCCGTGATTGGCTGAGAGGCAGGGAGGGCTGCACTGAGCATGCTCAACCTGATGAGGTTGAGGAAGTCTCAGGCACCGCATGGGTCACACACTGCTCCTACACAGCAGTTTCCGGGCTTGGAGGGGCACAGCAGAGGGAACTATTTTGAGCAGGAATGTAAGGTAAGGATTGTTTTAAACTACTTGATGGTGGCCAGTAAGGGGTTAAATTTTAGTTTTGGGGGTGGACCATGCCCTTTTAAATAATTTTCCGTTCTCCCACATTTTCCCTACCTGACAATCTCCTCAGGGAAAACAGTTGGTGTGTGTTGATGTATCTTGGAGAGGGGGAGCCAGGATCTGCTTCTATCTCTTGAATCTTTTTCAGCCCTCCGCTTGTTACAAAAAGGCGCCTTGCTTTGCTTGTCATGTGGCAGAACCTGTAAAACAGATACATTTTAATAATTAGTTATTTAGAGAGTTTTGCTTTCTGAACTGCACAATTTATTACATTTTAGATGATAATAATAAATGCATACAGGGAGATGATTTAATAAAACAAAACAAATGGTGCTAATTTTGCCCCAACAAATCAGATGTTAGCTTTCAAATGTTAAATAAGATCTGGTGTGGTTGGTACACATGTAAAAGATGACAGACTTTATGACTAATATACCAAATAGTTTATGATGGTCAGGAATAAAAATGTCTGTCGATATTTCGGCCAAACCAATCTTGCAATCCACTGAGACCAATAATGTGACCAAAGATTGGTTCACACCTGAACATTCTTTGTCCCGACCGACCATTTGGCACTTCCGATCAGTCAGACAGAACGAAGGGACTGTCAGTCGCAGCAAATGTAGCCGCATCCAACAGCTCACCATGACTGATCCATAGAGGCCTGCACGAGCAGCCGCTAGAAGGAACCATGCAATATTCAGCCCGATGGGCCGATACCTGAAAGTATGTTGGTCGGTTGGGTGAAATATGGATGGTGTGTACATGGTTTAAGACTGGAGCACGACATATAAGAGGGAGGCATGTTTCTTACATTTAATTTAATTGAAAAACAAAATAATGTAATTTCAATTTCTGACCTAACCATTTGCTCCCAACTGATTTACAGAAAAACCGTGAAGCCAAGCTATGGCATCAGTTATGATAACGCATGTTATTTTTGCATAAGTCTGTATGAACTGTACCTCATGACCTCATTCAGCTTACTGAAAAATTGCGAAATGAATATGAAATAATATTTTCCAACAGGGTGAAAGGAGCAAAGTGGGGCGTTAGAGCTAAATTATTCTTTTGCTATCCAAGCACCAGACTGCAGCTAATTCAAGTTTATAAAGTAACAAGTGGAGAGATTTTCAGAATGCAAGTCACTTTCTTTCAAAGCAATACTGGGCATCTAGAGTGAATACTGCATGACAAGTGTATTGATCGACATCCTAATAAACCAGACATCTCATTAAATATTAAAAAGCAAAAAAAACAATGCCCTACACATCTACACATGCAGTTAGTAAATAGACAGTAAAAAAGGGAATTTCAAGCTGCGTGCTATATATTTAAAATGTTATGTGCTTGAGAAAAGGGAGATTCCGGTAATGTAATATAAGGTACAGGAGCATTACTTTTTAAGTCAAAGTTATCTGGGTTAAAAAAAACCTTTTCAAAGGTGCAATAAGTGATGAATAGAGATGGCCGAACTTCTAAAATTTGGTTTGTTTCCGAACTATAGAACTAAAGTAAAAGTTCTATCAGGGTTATGGCCGAATTGAAGGTTACTGTGAACTACAGCATAGGAAGTATTGTTTAGCACTGTGCACTTCATCTTACTAGTTATTAATTGCTCTACAAAAAGATATAGGGGATATAGGGGGGCACACTACAATGGTGAAACAACAGATACAACGTTTCGGGACGCCCTGTCCCTGGACTGTATTATTAATTGCTCCCATGATTGGTACTTATAGGTAGGGATTGCTATTGAGAAAGAAGAAAGAAAGACTGTCTGCACCCCAGACTAGACTGCAAAGATAAAATTTCCTTTTTTAAATTTTTATAGCATTTACTAGGTGGGCAGAGTCTTTCTTTCTTCTTTCTCATAGCTTTATCGTAGTACTGTCCATTGCACCCACCCAATTTGGGTTTATTTGCATTTAAATTAGTTTCCTTCACGTGATTTCTTATAGGTAGCGATTGTATTTATAGCACTGTGCATTTAATATACTTGCAATTTACTTACCTTTGATTGATTCTATGAACTATTTCTGATTACCTGTATGGAGCTGGGTAAATGAATTTATGTGTATTTTAGGATGTTTTAATTATAGTGTTGTGCCCTGGTCTAGATGTCTTATGTCCACATAGTAATTGAAGTTGAATAAAGACATCCATCCATCAAGTCCAACCTTTTCAACTTCTTTTTAACCCTTAAGAGTTGATCTAGAGGAAGGCAAAAAACCCAACTAAAAAAAAAGGTGTGAGGGGGGGAAATTCCTTCCTGACTCCAAATGGCAATTGCAAAGAATCCCTGGATCTACAGAACTACAGTATATGTATAAATACCAGTAATTCTCAATTTTATATAGTATCCTGTATCAACCAGAACTACAGTATAAGTATAATACAAGTAAATTCCAATATTTATAGTATCCCATGTACCGACCAGAACTACAGTATATGTATTAATACCAGTAATTCTCAATATTATATAGTATCCCTGTACCAACCAGATCTACAGTATATGTATTAATACCAGTAATTCTCAAATTCTATAGTATCCACCTACCAACCAGAATGAAAGTATATGTATTAATACCAGTAATTCTCAATATATATAGTATCCCTGTACCAACCAGAACTACAGTATATGTATAAATACCAGTAATTCTCAATATAATATAGTATCCCTGTACAACCAGAAACTACAGTATATGTATAATACCAGTAATTCTCAATATTATATAGATCCCTGTACCAACCAGAACTACAGTATATGTATTAATACCACTAATTCTCCAATATTATATAGTATCCTCATACCAACCAGAACTACAGTATATGTATTAATACCAGTAATTCTCAATATTATATAGTATCCTGTACCAACCAGAACTACGTAATGTATTAATACCAGTAATTCTCAATATTATATAGATCCCTGTACCAACCAGAACTACATTATATGTATTAATACCAGTAATTCTCAATATTATATAGTATCCCTGTACCAACCAGAACTACAGATATGATTAACACTAATTTCAATATATATGATCTCATACCAACAGAACTACAGTATAGTATTTAATACCAGTTAATTCTCAATATTATATAGTATCCCTATACCAACCAGAAACTACAGATACTGTATTAATGCCAGAGTGTTCAATATTGTTTAGTTTTAGAAACTTACCCAGCCCACTTTTAAAGCTATTCAATGAACTTGTCATTACCACACTGCTGGAAGACAGTTCCACAGTTTCACCGTTCTCACATTTTTGGTCATAATTAAAGGGAATTTATATTTATGATGGAATTTCTGTTTTTTGAGCATGCAGTCTTAAAGGGTATATTGGTCTAATATATGATTGAGATTCCTGTATGTTGCCTAAAATAATGTGACTTAATAGTATTAAATTAATAATTTTTCTACAGCTTTCATAATACAATATACATATAATGGCTTGTAAATGAGTTAAAACTCATTATTGTTGTTATACTAAAATATTTATCATTTTCTATAAGGCCTGTACATTTTCTCCATGTTTTATAAATATATTACAAATTACGAGAGTTTATTAAGTTTAACATTGATGCTACTTCTGTTCCTTGCATGAAGCAGAAGAATGGTCCGAAACTGGCATCTACTGAGTTAGGCATGAGATTTGATTGTTCAGCCAATCACTCATGTGGATGCCAGTCCAGGCCCTTCTGCTGCTTCCGTGCATGGAACAGAATTAGCATCAACGTTAAAACATAATGATTTAAACCTAGCGAGGTCTAGGTTTAGAGGGTTGTTCTACAACATATGCAATTTTTGCATAGCAGTACTGCAGCACTTGGGTGACTGACAGGTGTCAACACTGTTCTTGGCTCGAAGCATGTGTATGTGGCTCTTGTCTGTCAGGGCTTCATTCTGTTGTGCTGTCTGTGAGCTTTGGTGTATTTTATTAGGCATGCTCTATGTTGGCACATTAGCTAGCTCAAGGACCAATATTGACTATTAGATCTCAATCAATAAAGTTAGTTTCTGATCAGAATTGAAAGTGCCATGATGTCGTAGTTCTTTAGTTGTAAAAGAACAAGTCGTGGCTGAATTGGGGCATCACACTCTGCAAGTGACGTTCAGGCTTTTTGCAGTAGAACCTGGACTTCACGGACGTTGGCCTTTTCGAGGGCGGGGGTGTATTCAGGGGTGTGGCTGTGAGGTGAGCACATACATAACATACAGATTTTACTTATATAGTAGATAATACAAATAAAGAACATACAGTTCATACTAGGCTCAGTCGAAGTTTAATAAATTAGATCTATTCATCTATTTAAATTAATCATTTGATCACTGCATTAATTTTAGTTAAACAAAAATGGAATTAATTATTCAGACTGAACCAATCAGTTAATATGTTTTCATATTCAGGAAAATTTTTAAAAGTACTGGTTAGCAGAGCAGCGGTCGGTCAGTAACAGCCATGGGCCCCAGGGATGTACTCTGCCCATGGAAAATCAGTGGCTTATTTATAGTTATATTAACAAGGAGACATGCTTTAATTAGGTATATAATGACCTGACCAATAGGAAATGTACTGGAATCTGAAAATGACTAATAATTAATTTCATAAGGGCAGCACAGTGGCTTAGTGGTAGCACGCTTGGACACATCTGCAAGACACTCTGGTTTCCCCCACAATCATAAAGACATACTGATAGGTTGTATGTGTCAAATAAATGTGCTTAGATTGTAAGCTCTTCCGGGCAGGGCCTGATGTAAATTTATACATGTAATCGTAAAGCGCTACGGAAGATGTTGGTGCTATATAAATCCACAATAACAATATAATAATGAGTTGAATAACTATTTTTGACATTCTTACGAGGTTACTAGGACAGTCTCCTAGGGAGCAGAAAAACCTATGGTGTGGTGGGCCACAACACATGTTCAGCACCTTAAGAAATGAATAAAAAGTTAGCAAAACCCATTTCATCCAGATCCCGTGCAAGCAGGAAACCCAAAGCCCTTTCCATGATAAAAAAATTCAGATTGCCAGATTAGTTTCATAGTTTCGGGATAGCTGCAGAAAATCTAGCCAGTCTTTATTTTTCTTTAAATCATAAAGTATAACATGAGAGAAATGTATAAAAATCTAGTTATCTATCTGCATATTTCATCATAGGCATCATTGGCTGATATTAATAAAGGAAAGAATTCTGCAATGAATGTTCCAAAATATTTGGCTTCCATAATGGCGCTCAAAATGAAGTTAACCCTCTGTAACAGTACAAGAATAAAATATTGTGATAGAAAATAAGGGTTAAGATCTGCACATTCCTGATGTTTGCCTAGAGCTTTATGGCACTATCTATAAAACAATAATGTATACAAAGCTGTTTTAACTCCGTTCTGACCTTAAGGAAGGTCCACATGAGATGTTATTTCACCCGACCAATATTTTGGTGATCAGGTGTGAAAAATTGGCCAACGAAAGTTTGATCGGACAAGTTGCTGTGGCCATTGATATTTGGTAGCATTGACAGGTCGATCGGGTTGAAATACCAGCCCACGTTATTCAAACTTACAGTGCTGGTGTTCATTTCTAGGGCCCCCAGCTTTAGATGGGCCCCTTTATCAGAATAAAAGTGTATTCTTTACTCCAAGAATTCTTCATTCAGAAACAATATAAACTGTTGAACAAAACAGATTATACAAGTTTAAATATATATATATATATATATATATATATTATATATATATATAATATATATAATATATGTTGTTATGTTAACTTGAAATTATGACTTTTTATAACTTTATAGGGTGTATTTTTGTAACAGTAATGCCATAACATGAGAATATCTATCAATGTGACACTTGTCTCATGAGAGCTACAGACAGCAGATTGTAAAGTGACAGGTCTTTGGGGAGAAAATAACCTCAATAATTTAGTAGCAACTAGAATATAGTAGTAGCTAAAATGATTAGCATGAGGACGTAAGGGGCCTACAGTAAACATTTTATGCAGTAGAGTCTTCTTAAAGCTAAGCATGAAGCTACTCTGCTATAAAATACCTCATAGATGCTATTAATCTGTATCTTGCTCTGATGAGCTCTAAAGAACAGTACACTTAAGATCAGGGGTGCCAAACCAGCCACAGGTTGGAAACCACTGCTTTAGATAATTGTCAGCCGAAATGGTGCAGGAATGACAAATCTAGTGTACATCAATCAGTGATCTGTCCTGGTACTACAGTATCTTAACGATGGCAGAGAGTGATGCTTTGTACCCGCACAGAAGGAGGCTTCCATACATTCCATTAAAACAGAACAGGCTGCTTTGTCACTGGCACTGTGAATCAGCCTTTCTACGGGCATTTTTAGAAACTCTCTATGGAATGAATATTCCAAATAATACAATTATCTTACATGTGTACCAAGCTTAATAATTTAAGAAATGTCATGTCTGCTGCTGGATAAATAGATCTATACATATAGGGTGCATTGTGCGTTATAATGGCCATCTGTTCTACACATGAATTTGCCCAAGGGAGATACAGGAGGGAAATTTCCATGTTTGTAGTCTCCTTCGGGAATGTGAATTATACAATGCATTGCTTAATAGTGAAACTTTAACTATGATTAAGTTTGCCAATTCTCTCTTCTTATGGTCCTACAAAGCTGGGACTACTTTTCCTAGCTTGCCTCAGGATTCTATAATCCTATATGGAAATGGTCTTAGATTAAGACCATGTCAATCAGGAACGAAATCAGAACCCCTACACTACTATGTTAGATGTTAAACCCAATAAATAGGAATAAATAAAAACAATCCACTGCAGGCAGAGGGGACCTAGTGGTTGCAGGGATTGAGTCTTTTGAAGACACACAAGGCAGATTGTAGAAATTCCCTTGTGGATCCATCAAGAGTCTGCCCTGTTTAAGGCAATGTTAAGGTGTGTGAATCAGCTGAAATGTTAGTTTTATCTTCTGAAGAACTAAAGGGAAACCATGACTGGAGCCCAATACAGGCAGAAGTGCAGCACAATGGGAGAGTAGGCGAACCAGTCTAGGGTGCTTCCTAAGTAAGTAGTGTATTTTGACCTTTAGTTCTCCTTTAATAGAGAAAATGTATTCAATAGTAAACTGATAAATGTACCTTTGCCTTTTTGCATTCATTACAAAATATATTCTTTTGACCTTTTCCCACAGAATAGCTGCCAATTTACAATTTATAACAGCTCTATTGTTAGCTACAGGCACACTACGATATAAATGTATAAGCAATTGTGGGACCGGGAGGGGTCCCAAACTATTGAGTCAGAATTCAAAGAGTCAGAACCAAAGATGAACTACTGTCTCTATGATCATCTTATAATTGTGCTTTCACCCGATGGCTAATTAGAGTCCTAATATAGTCAATGAAACACATACCAAAAGGAACGTAGGGTAGTTACACCACTACATAGATGTATATATAGTCCCGTTCCATATCACATCCAAAAACCAAAGTTTTGCGGGAAGCCGGGTCATTCACATGGGATCCTGGGTAGGTAAGTTCTTCACACAAACCCCGTTGTAATCGGTCCCCGGCGACTTGAATAAAAAAACAACAATTTTCTTTTTTCCACAAATGAATTCCAAAAAGCGTTATATATTATGGCTTCTCAATAGTTCTAGCGCATATTGCATACTTCACCCGTTCCTCGTCGTAGATTTCCGTGTGTGTGGCCTCACTAAACGCTGATTCCTCCGCACTTCTGGATATGAGCTATGCCATCTCCCGCCAAACAGAGTTCAATGTGTCATTAGTCCTTTCCTGCGTTAGCACTCGCCCCGGACCAAGGCTTTAAGCCTCCAATAAATTTTGGCCTCTGGTTTGTGGATGTGATATGGAACGGGACTATATATATACATCCATGTAGTGGTATAACTAGACCTAAGTTCGTTTGATATGTGTTCATGAGACGGTAGTTCATCTTTGGTAATTCTGACTCAATTGTTTAGGACCCTCCGGTGCAACAATAGTGCTATATGTAGGGTATCACTATTTTAGGGCTTTGTGGTATGTGTAGAATAAGTCAGTTTTTGTTTTATGACAACTGGACTCTGTGATTTTTTCTAGAGTGGAAATGCCCACTCACATATGGGGATTATTAGTGGGTTTGAGTGCTATGTGTAGATGCTATGACCCTATTGTACATTACAATACAATAAATTAGTAACCAATTCTAAAGTTCTAAAGAACAATGTTGGTAGCAAACGCATCCCTGTAATAAGACAGCAATAGTCTCTCTTACCCTGTGCAGCTTTCATAGCTTTGGCAAGCAAGGGATTTGCTGTCTGAGCAAGCCAAAAAACCTCTGAGAGGAAAGCCTCAGAGGCGAGGAAGCAATTCCCTCCCTGTCAGGCTCCTGGTGGACAGTTTTTGGGAGGGAATACAAGGAGAACCATTTGGAGCTGGGATGACAGTGGGGCCAGTAGTGGGGAAATTATAGTTGTGGGGGTGGACATGCCCTTTAGCCATTTATAATTCAAGTTCTATTTAAAGCATTGTATGCAGATGTGGTCTACTGTAAGCTAACAAGACAAAAAAAAAAAATTTAAAAAAACCTTTAATCCCATCCTTCTTAGTAAATTAATATATTTTCATGGTCTGCAATGCCTAGGGCAGCATTCCACTTGTATGGAGAGTTAATGTGTGCGACCTGCAATTTTTCCAAGATCATGGTGTGTTAACGAAGCAATGAATCTTTTTTACTGATTAAAAATGTACCTGTAAATTGCACAAATAAAGCTAAATTTGCTGTGTGCTTATGTGAAAATTTACATAATAAGCATTGTGTATGCACCAAAATGATGTTACATTCCATTTTCGGAGGCGTTACTGCATGTATAATTTATATTTTGGTACAAATGAGAAATCCATTAGTAATTTATGACACAGTGAATATGAATTACTGGTAAAAGAGAGCAAGGAGCCAAACAGATTTTGTTTAGCAAATAAGAACAATTAGTCTATTATTTAGAAATATATTGGGAGGAAACATAGTACATCTTAACCATCAACAAATGCAGAACGTCCAAGTCAAAAGTGAGGTTATTAGTTGTTATACAGCATACAAAAGAAGCAAAACTCTGCTAATGTTGGAATAAGGTTGATATTTTACTTGCTTCCAAATGCTAGGCAACACTGCAGCTTGCTACGGTTTGCACTTGGCTATGCTGCAGTCTGGCCCCAGCCTAAACTAGTAAATCCAGAGATACCAAGATTGTTACCACGGTGAAACAATTTCAGACTGGACAGCTCTTCACTATTAATAAAGTTCATAATTCCCAAGCTATTTCAGGCTTTTAGTTTAGTTGGTACTAAAGACTTTTTCATTATTTTTTGCTGGATTCTAATTGGAATCATTAAACTCCTATGGAGATGATGGCAATTACTCCCACCTCCATTTAAACTTACACACGCGGCGATCAATACTGGATCAGCTTTACCACTGCCCACTCTTTCTCCTTTCTTCTCTAATGCTTGCCTATGTTAGAGATAAAGGGTGTTGTTGTGAGGAAGAACTGTGTCATCGGAGAGCTGTCAGATGGAGCCAGTGCACCATTCCTTTAGGCCTGGTGCACACAGGAAGATATTTGGACGGCCAACTGGTTAGTTGCGGCAAAAACTGATATAGGTGAAATTTGGCATGACAAATCGGGAAGTCCATAGGAGACAGAACAATTGGTCAAAACTTACCGACATGTCAGATTAAACGCCGGATATCGGATGGTGGTGGGCAAAAATTTTCTACATTTCAGCTTAATCAACCAAAATACTGAAACAACAGTCAGCCGAAATATCAGTCAGTCAGGATGCAATATCCTGTCCTTTATAGTCGCAAAAGAAAGTTGAGTGGCATGGTTAGTAGCGCGCGAGGCGCGGGGAAGAGGTCAGCCTGCAAGAAAGTAGTGGGGAGACAGGCGAAAACCTGTGTAAGTCCCAGCTTCATCTTACTATAGGAGTAGGGTTCACTGCCGAAGGTACTTGGTAAGAGATCTTTTGCAATTGTACCTTGATTGGAAGCAGACGGTCTGGTATATCACAAGGACATGTGCATAAACTGTATTGGACTAGGTCAGACTGGATCATATGACAATTTCCACATGTATGATTTGTTTTTAACCTGCTCTAATGTTTGATTTTATGTCACTTGGTGTGTAAATTGAATTTTGACGTATTAGGAATTTGTTTGGGCACTGGGGCAATAAAAACTAGTTAAGATCATACTAATTTGAGAGTCCGTGTATTGGACATGTGCTATTTAGATTGAAAGGGTATTCCATGAGTGCTAGTAGAGACACTTTGGGTACTGTATACAAATTTGTGTTTTTTTTTTTATATTTGTCATAAATTCAAGGCCTTAAATAAAATACAAAAATGGGTTGTGATTTCCCAATTTCATCATCTTCATTGAACGATTAGGCAAATCCTAAAATGATGGGTTACGTCCATCCTTTAAAAACAGCAGACACAACGTTGCACAATTAAAGCTGACAAAGGAACAAAACCCTTTTACAAGAAGCTCCTAATTAAACATTTGCAGCAGTATATTATTTGTTGTGCAATAATTTACAAAATGGCTTATTTAGAAGGAGTGTCCTTTTTAAATCATAAACCTTAAAATACTGATTAATTGCATTGAACAAAACACGCTGCTAGAAATTTATGCTGGAATGTATTACATATATTTAGTAGAGATCTTACCTTGCGAGACTGAGCCAACAACATGCTTCAGTATATTTGGGTGCATCGTTGTAGCAGCGGCTCAGTGGATGGCAAATGGGTACACTTCTGTAGAATGTTTTTTAAGGCTTTCTTTGCTTGATACACAGAAAATTTAGCAAGTTGGTGAAAATAAGCATGCATTCGGATGTATTTGTATAATAAATATGATTTGTGACAGTTGGAAGAGAGAACATGAGAGAGAACACAAGAGAGAACAAGATAGAGAATAAGAAAGAACAAGAGAGAGAATAGGAAAAAGAACAAAATAGAAAATAAGAGAGTGACTAGGAGAGAAAAGGATAGAGAATAGTAGAGTGCACAAGAAAGAGAATAGGGGAGAGGAGAGAACAAGAAGACTAGGGGAGAGAACAAGACAGAGACTAGAGGAGAGAAACCAGATAGAGAATAGGAAAAGAAAACAAATAGAGAGAAGAAGAGAAAACAAGATAGGAACAGGGAGAGAGAACAAGAAAGAGAACATGAGAGGAAAAGAAGAGAACAGGAGGGAGAACAAGAAGAGGAAACATGCGAGAGAGACAAGATAGAGAACAGGAGGGAGAACAAGAAGAGAACATGAGAGAGAACACAAGAGAGAACAAGATAGAGAATAAGAAAGAACAAGAGAGAGAATAGGAAAAAGAACAAAAAAATAGAAAAAGAGAGAGGACAAGATAGAGGATAGGAGAGAGAACATAAGGGAGAACAAGAAAGAAAATAGGAGAGAAAACAAGATAGAGAATAGGAGAGAGAATATGAGAGAGAACAAGTTAGGAGAAAGGAGAGGGAAGATAGAGAAGGAGAGAGAACAAAATAGAGAATAGGAACAAAGAATAAAATAGAAAATGAGAGAGATGACAAGATAGAGAATAGGAAAGAGAATAAGAGAGAGACTAGAAAAGAGAACAAGATAGAGAACAGGAGAGAGAACATGAGCGAGAACAAGAAGAGAGTGACTAGGAGAGAAAAGGATAGAGAATAGTAGAGTGCACAAGAAAGAGAATAGGGGAGAGGAGAGAACAAGAAGACTAGGGGAGAGAACAAGACAGAGACTAGAGGAGAGAAACCAGATAGAGAATAGGAACAAGAAAACAAATAGAGAGAAGAAGAGAAAACAAGATAGGAACAGGGAGAGAGAACAAGAAAGAGAACATGAGAGGAACAAGAAGAGAACAGGAGGGAGAACAAGAAGAGGAAACATGGAGAGAGAACAAGATAGAGAACAGGAGGGAGAACAAGAAGAGAACATGAGAGAGAACACAAGAGAGAACAAGATAGAGAATAAGAAAGAAACAAGAGAGAGAATAGGAAAAAGAACAAAAAATAGAAAAAGAGAGAGGACAAGATAGAGGATAGGAGAGAGAACATAAGGGAGAACAAGAAAGAAAATAGGAGAGAAAACAAGATAGAGAATAGGAGAGAGAATATGAGAGAGAACAAGTTAGGAGAAAGGAGAGGGAAGATAGAGAATAGGAGAGAGAACAAAATAGAGAATAGGAAAGAATAAAATAGAAAAATGAGAGAGATGACAAGATAGAGAATAGGAAAGAGAATAAGAGAGAGACTAGAAGAAAAAGAGAACAAGATAGAGAACAGGAGAGAGAACATGAGCGAGACAAATAGAGATAGAGAACAGGAGAGAGAACATGAGCGAGAACAAGATAGAGAATAAGAGAGAACAAGATAGAGAATAAAATAGAACAACATAGAGAATAGGAGAGAGAACAAGATAGAAAATAGGAAAAAGAATAAAATAGAAAATGAGAGAGATGACAAGATAGAGAATTTAAGCATGGGTACAGACTGTATCTCGTGTCAATGCTGGTACATACTGGATATGTTGTCAATGCTGGTACATATGTATAACGTGTCAATGCGGGTACATTACTGTATATTCGTGTCAATGATGGTACATATGTATTTATCGTTGTCAATTCTGGTACTACTGTTAAACGTGTCAATGCTGGTAATACTGTATATCGTGTCAATGGGGGTACATACGGTATAACGTGTTGTCAATTGCTTCGGTACATACTGTATATCGTGTCAATGCGGTACATTTACTGTATATCGTGTCAAGGCTGGTTACCTACTGTATACGTGTCACATGCTGGTACATACTGTATATCGGTCCAATGTTGGTACGTAATACTGTATATCGTGGTAAAATGCTGGGGGTACATTCTGTATAACGGTGTCAATGCTGGTACATACTGTATAGCGGTCAATGCCGGGGATACATACTGTATATCGTGGTCAATGCTGGTAATACTGTAGATCGTGTCAATGCTGGTTACATACTGTATAACGTGTCAATGTGGGTCATACTTGTATATCGTGTCAATGATGGTACAACTGTATAACGTGTCAAATGTGGTACATACTGTCTATATGTCAATGCTGGTACATACGGTATATCGTGTCAAGGCTGGTACATAATTGTATCGTGGGGGGGCAATGCGGGGAAGTGAATGTGGGATAGTGGGCAAGCATTCTCCTTTGCATTCGTCTGAGGAAGAGGGGGAGGAAGAAAGGAAGAGGATTGAAGGGGAACGAAGGGGAAAGGGAAGAAGGGACAGGGGGAAACTGGGAAAGAGGGAAACGAGGGCGAGGCAAGAAAGGAAGGGGAGCGGTGGGGGGAAAGGAGAAGGAGGTGGGGGAGGGCAAGTTGCTGTTCCATGGGGCGGGGTGGAGCTTTTTTCTCTACTGGACCTGTACTCCATTTGGGTTTCTTCTCAATTTCTTTTTTCAATGCTGGTACATATGTATATCGTTGTCAATGCTGGTACAACTGTGTATCGTGTCAATGCTGGTACATACGGGGTATCGGGTCAATGCTGAGTACATAATGTATACGTGTCAGCATGCTGGTAAATACTGTAATCGTTGTCAAGGCTGGTACATACTGTATATCGGTTCAATGCTTGGTACATACTGTTATAACGGTGTCAATGCTGGTACATACTGTGACGTGTCAATGCTGGGTACATATGTTATATCGGTCAATTGCTGCGTACATATGGATATGGTCAATGCGGGTTACCCATACTGTATATCGTTGTCAATGCTGGTACATACGGTATATCGTGTAGATTGCCACTCGGGAAATACTGTATATCGGGTCAATGCAGGTTACATACGGGGTATCGTTGTCAATGATGGTACATAATGTATATCGGTCAATTGCTGGTACATACTGTATATCGTGTCGATGCCGTAACATTACTGTGTATCGTGTCAATGCTGGTACATACGGTATATAGTGTCAATGTAGTACATACGGTATATCGTGTCAAATGCGGATACATACTGTATATCGTGTCAATGCGGGTACATACTGTATATCGTGTCATGCTGGGGTACCTACTGTATATCGTGTCAATGCTGGGAATACTGTATTGTGTCAATGCTGGGACCATACGGGATATATCGTCAATGCTGTACTACTGGTATCGGTCAATGCTGGTACACTGTTGTATTGTGTCAATCGGGTACATACTTATATCGTGTACAATGAGGGACATACTGTATACGTGTCGAGGCTGGTTAAATTACTGTATATCATAGTCAATGCTGGTACATTTACGTATAGCGTGTCAATGCTGGTACACTTATGGATATCATGGTCAATTTGGCAGCTGAAAGGATAAATGTAATACTCAGCTGCACTGAAAGTGTTAAGCAATACTTTGGGGGGATGTGCTGGAAACTGAAAGTGTTAAATACTGTAGCAATACTCTGGAACGTGCGGCATGAAAGTGTTATTAGGAAAGTCTGATGGCACTGAAGGGTTATGGTAATACCTTGATGGCACTAAGGTTTTTAATTGGAATGACTCTGCTGCACTGAAGGGTTACTGGTAATTTACTATGCGGCATGAAGGGTTAATGGTAATACTCAGTTGGCACTGAAGGGTTATATGCGTATACTCTGCGGCACTGAAAGTGTATATAGCAACCACTCTGGGGAAGAACTGCCACTAAGGGTGTTAGAGCGAAGTCCACCCTTATAATAAATGCATATATTATGTCCTGACCCCCAGTCACTTGTTTTTGTTTTGATAAAAGATATGTACTCCCAGTAAAAGAAATCCCGTACTTACCCAGCTCCTTGATGCACCACCGTGGCCTAGTTCTGGCCCATCACAGCGTAAGGCAGTGATGTTCATAGCCAAACATTGATTGACATCCCTGGGATGAGCCCTCCACTGCGGCTGCATCGAAACACAAAGGATAAAAAAAAAGAACAAAAACAGAGCCAGCTGAGTGGAGAGGGTGGAGAGACAGGAAAGTGCGGTGGATGCGATCTTGTAAGTATGATATATTATCTTTTTTAATAAGGTGGACATGGACATTCCCTTTAATGGCACTAAAAGCATAAACATCTTAGATCTCCCCGAAATTCCCATGTTCTGCCTACCCTGCTGAATTTTATATGCCACATGGCTGGAAAAACACTGGGGGAGGAACACCGACGACACTTACTGAAACCTATTCTAGTCTTACAATCTGTATTTCATTGGTTAGAGATGCATAGGACTCCAACTCGAACCGCGTGAGCCGAACTTTCGAGTTCCGAGACGCGACACCGGACTTCTTGAGCAGTATCCACGGACCGGGGCTTTCGATATTTCCCGGACTGTCGAATGATTACGAATCTTCAGGACCGTTCGACGCGGTTCGAAGATTTAGATAAATAGCTCGGTAATTAAAAAAAAATGCCACATGTCCAAAATCACCAATGGCATAGCTATTTGAGCATTGCAGCACCATGGGATAAAAGGCAATGCCACAGCTGCCATTTGTCGGTCGATTGACGTTGTGTTTAGTGGAGACCTGCAGTGTAGGAGTTGGAGAGCGATTTTGCCTCTTTTTGAGCTTCTGTGTGTGGATGTCAGCCGTGGGGTTTAGCTATAAGTTACCACAACTTTAGAGGTATAGCGTCTCCTGTTTTTTTTTTGTTTCTGATCTGTGATTGTCCAGCGTTCTGGTGTTTGTGTAAACTGACGTGACTAATTTAGCAGACAATGAGCAGCTTTTGCTGATTAGATCTGTGTTTGCCGTCAAAGTTGTGTCTGTCATATTGTGCTTTATAGTGTGTAGTTTTTTTGGTAGTGAAAAAAAAGCTTTAGGTAGAGTTATTGTGTTGCATTCTGTGTGTGTTACGTGTGTTTTGTCTCTGTGTCGTTTGTGCGCTTGGTCATTTTGATGTTTGTGGTGTATATTAATATTATATAACATATAACTATTTTTTGTAACAAATTTGGGGAGGAAAAGGGGGAAAATGCCTGGCAGGGCAAGAGGGAGAAGCAAGGAGAGGGGGCTCTGCACGTGAGGAGAGGAAGAGGAAAGCCTACTGAGGCTCATGGACCAGGAAGCTACCTGGCCCTTGCAGGGTAGACGGGTTGTATCTGCATACCCAATATGTTTAGGGGTAGCCGTGCTAGGGCTATCCTTCGATCAAGGAAGGCGGGTGGTAGTAGAGTGGATTACCAGCCTCCTCATCCACCTCCTCACAGGTACAGAGCAGCTGAGCTGCTACTGTAGATACTGTGCCTGCTCCTTCCTCACCTGAGGATCCTACTGTGGACAGGACTCTGCATCACTTATCAGGAGTGCAGTTCGTGCCCACATACCACTACTTTCGGGGATCCGGAGGAGGAGTCCAGGATATGTTTTCGCACACTATGTGTGGGGCGGAGAAAAGTGCTCCGTGCCACAGGGGGACAGGAGCTGATGATGTCACGCAGCAGTCATGAGCAGCCAGGGAACTATTGAGGGGGGGTGACGGCCAGATGCTGCTGCTGCTATTAGAAACACAGCTCCAGTATTGAGGGAGGTGGACGTGGGACGATGAGGGATCACGATGTTCATGGGTGCCACAAGTTGAGAGAGGGGGATAGTGTCTCTGGGGGGACCCTCAGAGGCGAGCACGAGCCTGAATCCAGAGTGCTGCTCGTGGAGGTACGGCACCAATGCCCACCTGGTTGCCAGTGCCCACAACGGCAGGGACCTCGCTCCAGTGCGTGCCGGGTGGCTATGCTGTATGGGAGTTCTCTTATTGGCTCCCGGTGACAACACGGTTGCAGTGTGCAAGTCTGTTTCCGCAGCGTGTTTAAGCCCATGGGAAGAATGCAGCAACTTGGCCCACTTTCTATGGAGAGGAACATAATGCTCCACCACTTTGGCCGGGTGGGAGCAGCGGTCAGGGAATGTGCAGGCACCGCGCGTTCCCTACCTCGTGCCCAGGTAGTAGCCACTGTTCTCCTCCCCCTCCGGCCCCATTCAGTGCTTTTTCTGGTGGAAGTTAGGGAGGAGAGGACAGCCTTGGCCCCAGCACGCAGTGTTAAGAGGTCCTCTGACACTGCTCTGGGTTCGTCGGTATAATGCAGGTCTCTCTTCCCCAGTTGTTGGAGCGGAGGAAGGAAAGAAGGCAGAGTACCAGCCTTGCATGACCATCTGCAGGGCAATATATGGCTTGCTGGACCACAGTGTGGGCAAGAAGAGTGTCCACATTTACTATGGGCGCTGTGGTTCAGCAAGTACAGCGGGGGGGTATGTCTCATTACGCCAGTGGGCCATTCTGCTAGCCGGCAGACGGGGTGAGATGGTTGGTACCACCACTTATTGGTGATACACCGTCTAACACCCCATCATATGCCTAATTTTTTTTATTTGCACCCTCTGAAAAAGATACTAAAGATATTTGCATATAAATATTCCTTGAGCACATCATTGGATGTTTATCTGTGAGTATGATCTGGACTAGAAATTATATAACAGTTGCCAACACACAATTCTACAAATATTCTCTTTAGCCACAAGACATTACATGGACACTTTTACCAGACGGGTATTTACAAATGGGTAGTGAATTATGTATGCACACACGGGGGGGGTAGATTTGTGTCACCCATCCACCATTTCAGACTAACAAGCATGTCACCCGATAACTGTCTTACAAATGCAGGAGGTATTTTCAAAGAACAATTGAATGAGTTAAACTAAAGGTTAAAAAATAGTTCAAATCAGAACCAATCCTTCAGTCAAAATATAAAGTCTCACCAATAAAAGCTTAATTTCCCATGTTAAGGTTGGGACAAGTGTAATCATGGGCCCCGCAAGTGTCTTTTGAATGTCCATTTCGATAGGCAGCCCAAAACAGCCGTCTTAGAAAATGCTTCTGTGCCACGAATACACACATGCAATCGCAAGGCCCATGGCTGTCATACACAGGCCCCCGTGATCGCATGTGTGTATGGGTCTTAAGATAAGGATAATAAAAAACAATGAGAGAAAATACAGAAAGATTTAAAAGAGAATAAGATGGAGAAAAGAATAGGGATAGAGAACAAGAAAGGGAACATGAGGCAGAACAAGAAGAGGAATAGGGGCGAGAACAAGTAAAAGACTAGGTGAGAGAACCAGATAGAGAAATAGAAGAGAGAACAAGATAGAGAATAGGTGAGATAACTAGATAGAGAATAGGAGGAGAGAACAAGATAAAGGACTAGGTGAGATAACTAGAGAGAGATAGGAGAGAGAACAAGATAGAGAATAAGGAGAGAGAACAAGACAGGAAATAGCAGAGAGAACCAGATAGAGCATATAAGAGAGAACCAGAAAGAGAACATGATACAGAACAAGAAAGAGAATAGGGGAGAAAACCAAGATAGGACTAGGGGAGAGAAACAAGATAGATAATAGGAGAGAGAATGAGATAGAGAAACAGGAGAGAGGAACAAGATAGAGAATAGTAGAAAGCACAAGAAAGAGAACAAGGAAAGATATTAGGGGATAGAAAAGATAGAGGCAGGATAGAGGCTAGGGAGAGAACCAGATAGAGATTGGAGAGAGAGAAACAAAATAGAGAATACAGAGGAGAGAAAAGGAAAAGAAAACAAGATAAAGAACAGGAGAGAGAACAAGAAAGAGAACATGAGCGAGGTACACAAAAGAGAAAAAGATAGAGAATAAGATAGAGAACAAGATAGAGAACAAGAAAGAGACTAGGGGAGAGAACCAGATTAGAGGCATAGAAGCGAGAACAAGATAGAAATAGGAGAGAGAACAAGATAGAGCATAGGATAGAGAAAAGGATGAGAGAACAAGAGAGAGAAAGAGGGAGACAACACAAGAGAAAAATGAGAGAGAACAAGATGAAAATATGAGAGAGAACGAGATAGAGAATAGGAGAAGATAACAAGATAGAGCATAGGATAGAGAAAAGGAAGAGAACAAGGAGAGAAGAGACAAAAGAGAGAGAAACGGGGAGACAACACGAGAGAGAAAATGAGAGAACAAGATCGAAAATATGAGAGAGAACGAGATAGGAATAGGGAGAGCGAATGAGATAGAGAATAGGAGAACAAAATAGAGGAATATGAGAGAATAGGAAAGAACACAAAATAGAACAAGATAGAGAATAAAAGGAGAACATGATAGAGAATAGGACGAGAGAACAAGATAGAGAACAAGAAGAGAATAGGGAGAAAAACAAGATAGAGCATAGGAGAGAGAAAAAGATAGAGAAAAGGAGAGAGAACAAGATAGAGAAAATGAGAGAGAACAAGATAGAATAGGATAGAGATAAAGAACATGATAGAGTAGGAGTAGGGAGAGAATGAGATAGAGAATAGGGGAAAAAAAACAGATAGAGACTAGGGGAGAGCAAGATAGAGCATAGAAAAGAGACACAAGATAGAGCATAGGAGCAAGAACAAGAGTAGAGCACAGGATGAGAACAAGATAGAGCATAGGAGAGAGAACGAGATAGAAAATAAGAGAGAGAATAGGAAAGAACAAGATAGAGAATAGTGAAAGCACCAAGAAAGGAGAACATGAGAGAGAACAAGAAGAGGAATAGGGGGAGGAGAGAACCAGATAGGAATAGGAGGAGAGAAGAAAAATAGAGAGAATAGGAAGAGAGATCAAGAGAGAAAATAGGAAAAAAAACAAGATAGAGAACAAGAAAGAGAACATGAGTGACGTACACAAAAGAGAAACAAGAGAGAGAATAGGAAAGAGAACAAAACAGGAAAAATAAGAGAGGACACAGATAGAGGAATAGGAGAGAGAGAGAAACTAAACGGAGAAACAAGATAGAGAATAGGAGGAGAGCAGATAGAGAATATGAGAGAGAACAAGTTAGAGAATAGGAGAGAAACAAGATAGAGATAGGAGAGAGAAACAAATAGAGAATAGGGAAGAGAACAAGAGAGAGATAGGAAAGGAGATATAAGAGAGAATAGGAAAGAAAAAAAATAGAGAACAGGAGAGAGAGAACAAGATAGAGAAATGAGGAAGAACAAGAAAGAGAAACTAAGAGAGAACAAGAAGAGAACATGAGCGAGAACCCAAGAGGGAGAAGAGAGAGCAAGATAGAGAATATGGAGAGAGAACAAGTTAGAGAATAGGAGAGAAACAAGATAGAGACTAGGGGAGAGAAACAGATAGGAGAATAGGGGAGAGAAAAGAGAGAGAATAGGAAAGAGAAACAGATAGAGAACAGAGAGAGGAACATGCGCGAGAAAAGATAGAGAATAAAATAGAAAACAAGATAGAGAATAAGTGAGAAACAAGATAGAGAATAGAGAAAAAGAATAAAATAGAAAATAAGAGCGAGCACAAAGATAGAGAAATAGGAGAGAGAGAACAAGATAGAGAATAGGAGAGAGAACAAGATAGAGAATTGAAAGAGAGACAAGATGAGAATAGGAGAGAGAACAAGATAGGAGAATAGGAGAGAGAACAAGATAGAGAATAGGAGAGAGAAACAAGATAGAGACTAAGGAGAGAAAAAGATAAAAAAAATAGGAAAAGAGAAGAAGAGAGTGACTGGGTGAGAACAATATAGAGAATAGTTAGAGTGCGCAAGAAAGAGACTAGGGGAGAGACACAGATAGAGACTAGGGGAGAGAACAGATAGAGATAGAAGAGAGAAACAAATAGAGAATAGGAGAGAGAACAAAGAGAGAGAATAGGGAAAAGAAAACAGAAACAAAATAGAGAGAGAAGAAAACAGATAGAGAACAGGAGAGAGAACAGAAAGAGAACATGAGAGAGACAAAAGATAGAGAACAGGAGGGGAGAACAAAGAAGAAAACATGGAGAGAGAACACAAAAGAGAACAAGATAGGGAAGAAGAGAGAACAAGAGAGAGAATAGGAAAAAGAACAAAATAGAAAATAGAGAGAGGACAAGATAGAGGATAGGGAGAGAGAACATAAGGGAGAACAAGAAAGAAAAATAGGAGAGAAAACAAGATAGAGAATAGGAGAGAAGAAAAAGATAGAGAATATGAGAGCGAACAAGGTTAGAGAATAGGAGAGAGAGATAGAGAATAGGAGAGAGAACAAAATAGAGAATAGGGGAGAGAAACAAGAGAGAGAATATGAAAGAAATAGAGAGAGACTAGAAGAAAGAGAACAAGATAGAGAACAGGAGAGGAACAAGATAGAGAAAGAAGGAGAGAGAACATGAGCGAGAACAAGATAGAACAGGAGATGAGAAACATGAGCGGAGAACAGAATAGAGATAAGAGAACAAGATAGAGGAATAAGGGAGAACAAGATAGAGATAAAGAGAGAACAAGATAGAGAATAAGAGAGAACAAGATAGAGAATTAAATAGAACAACATTAGTGAATAGGAAAGAGAACAAGAGAGGAGATAGGGAAAAAGAATAATAAAATAGAAAATAAGAGAGAGGACAAGAAGAGAATAGGAGAGAGAAACAAAGATAGAGAATTGGAGAGAGAAACAAGATAGAGATGAGGAGAGAGGAGAGAGAAAAGATAAGAATAGGAAAGAGAACAAGAGAGTGACTAGGAGAGAAAAGGATAGAGAATAGTAGAGTGCACAAGAAAGAGAATAGGGAGAGAACAAGAAAGAGACTAGGGGAGAGAACAAGACAGAGACTAGAGGAGAGAACCAGATAGAGAATAGGACAGAAAACAAAATAGAGAGAAGAAGAGAGAAAACAAGATAGAGAACAGGAGAGAGAACAAGAAAGAGAACATGAGAGAGAACAAGATAGAGAACAGGAGGGAGAACAAGAAGAAAACATGAGAGAGAACAAAGATAGAGAACAGGAAGGGAGAACAAGAAGAGAACATGAGAGAGAACACAAGAGAGAACAAGATAGAGAATAAGAAAGAACAAGAGAGAGAATAGGAAAAAGAACAAAATAGAAAATAAGAGAGAGGACAAGATAGAGGATAGGAGAGGAGAGAACATAAGGGAGAACAAGAAAGAAAATAGGAGAGAGAAAACAAGATAGAGAATAGGAGAGAGAATATGAGAGAGAACAAGTAGGAGAATAGGAGAGAGGAAGATGAGAAAAGGAGAGAGAACAAAATAGAGAATAGGAAAAGAATAAAATAGAAAAATGAGAGAGATGACAAGATAGAGAATAGGAAAAGAGAATAAAGAGAGAGAGACTAGAAAAGAGAACAAGATAGAGGAACAGGAGAGAGAACATGGGCGAGAACAAGATAGAGAACAGGAGAGAGAACATGAGCGGAGAACAAGATAGAGAATAATAGAGAACAAGATAGAGAATAAAATAGAACAACATAGAGAATAGGAGAGAGAACAAGATAGAAAATAGGGAAAAAGAATAAAATAGAAAATGAGAGAGATGACAAGATAGAGAATTGGAGAGAGAACAAGATATAGAGAATAGGAGAGTGTGCAAGAAAGAGAAGAGACATGAGAGAGAACAAGAAAGAGAATAGCGGAGAGAACAAGATAGAGACTAGGGAGGGAGAACAAAATAGAGGAATAGGAGAGAGAACAAGAGGAGAGAATAGGAAAGAGAACAAAATAGAGAGCAGAAGAGAAAACACGAAAAGAGAACATGAGAGAGAACACAAGAGAGAACAAGATAGAGAATAAGATAGAACAAGAGAGAGAATAGGAAAAAGAACAAAATAGAAAATAGGAGA
>CM033474.1:43319763-43537018 GCA_019447015.1 Hymenochirus boettgeri
TAACATAGGATAGAAACATATAAGAGATAGGAGAAGATAGACACAATATCGAGACTAGGATAGAGACCAGATATAGAATATGATAGAGAACAGATAGAGAATAGAAGATCAAGATATGGAATAGGAGAGAGAACCAAGTTAGAGAATATGAGAGACGCAGATAGAGAATAGGGATAGAGAACAAGAATTCTAACATGAAAGAGAATAAGAAGAGACTAGGGGAAAGAACAAGAGAGAGCGACTAGAGAGAATACAAAACAGAGAATAGGAGAGATGAACAAAGATCTAGACCCATTGAAGAGAGAACAAGATGAGAAGAATAGGATACAGATATAGAATACGATACAGAATAGGTGAGAGTAACAAGAGAGAGAAATAGAAAAAACAAATAGAGAATAGGAGAGAGAACAAGTTTAGAGAAAAAGAGATACCAAGATAGAGAAATAAGTATAGAGAACATGAGAGTATGACAAAAAAGAAATAGGGAGAGAACCAGGATATGTGGAGTAGGGGAGGTAAGTGGGGGGGGGGGAAGGCAAGCACGGGGAGGAGGAACACAATAGCTGTTCATGGAATGGGGAATAGTAGTCAAGTGGGAAATGGAGCAGAGGAAGACTATAGTTGAATGTGGGATAGGAAGGACAGATGTTAATCAAGATTTAGAGACATATGAGCTTAGTCAGCTACAAGTTTAGTAAAATTCGCTCAATGTAAGAGATGAACAAAAATAGAAAAATAGGAGAACAAGTAGAGAAAATTAGGAGGAACAAGACAGAGATGAGAGAGAGGCCAACATTGTAATAATGGAACAATATGTAGAATAGTCGATAACTAACATCTATATAGAATATTTTAGCGAAAATTAGAGTATTATAATAGTAGATCAATATACTAGAAAACAACGATCGTATGAATCAATATATATAATAATACTAAAACAATATATAAATATTATATATACATAAAGGATAACATTTATTATTAAAATAAAGAAATAATACAGATAATAATATTATATATGAAATAAAAAAAAAACAATAATTCTAATAGATTAGGGATAATACTTTGAACGAAAATACGATATATAACAAGTATGAAACAATAGTATCGAGAAATCTAGGGTATATGGATAGTCATACCTTTAATATACTGTAGAATTATTTGAGGTGATGCATAACAAGGACGATCGAGATAGGATGAACTGGAGGAAATGCAGGGCATAAAGCATGTTAATAATGAAAGCAAAGAACAGGGCCGGGAAGTGAATTAAATAACCTCAATTGCTCTTTTGAAAACTGTAATTCTATGGGAAGCAAAATATACTAATAAATAACAATAAATACCCTCCCTTTTCTTCTTAAGGTGTGTTGGGAGCTGGGTAATTGTTATAGGGAACATGTAGCGATGCTCAAAACATTTTACCAAAGAACTTTTTTTCTCAGCGGCGGTGTCCATGAGCCACTTACAAAATGTGACAAAAGGAGTTAAGTGACATTTTGCCCAGGGAAAAATAAACCCTTATACTCATGCAGGGTGGACAGAAGGCAAACTAGAGGTAAAGAACAAGAAGGGAAGGCAGAAGGAAGAAAAGAAGCAAATAGAAAAAAGACAAGGCTGCAAAAATGTGTGAAAGGAAAAATAGACGTGATATAAAGGGTTCAATGAAGGCAGAAATGATTGCCCTTTTATAAGTATAAACTGCTAATTCCTTAAGAAAGGCTATTTGAAATTGCTGTGTCATTTAGGACTGCGCTTCCATTCCCCATCTAACAGTGAGACGCAATTTATCTTGCCACCATCCAGCATTAGAACCTAAGATACATTCTCTGAATAAAAAACATGGCACATTTCACCTTTTATTCCGGCTAATGCTTTTAATGTTTAAAAAAATGGCTCGGTACTGACCACAACATGTAGTTGCCGGGTGGGAAAATACCACTTTAGTTGCCAATTGTCTTGTACTGATCAAAGCTGTAGACAAAATATTGAGACTTGCATTAAGAGAGTTGATGCAATTTTGTCACAACAATCCTTTAAATATAAAATAGGTCGCAACATCCGTCCGTTGGGAAAATACAAATACTGCATGGTATTTTGTGACATGTGGGGGTATCACCACAGCCCAAGCTACTTGCAGCTTTAATTTATAACTACAGTAGTTTACGCTACCCATTGTAAATCTGTTGTTGGTTGAACCTCCTGTATCATGCATTTAATAGGGCAGTGCATGCAAAATTCTGTATCAGTAATGCTCCACTTCCGAGCTGGAGAGTCAAGGTGAGGCCAGGGCAGATACTTTTTGGAAAACATCACAAGTCCAAAGGATAAAACTAGAATATTAGAAAAAGATGAATGGGGGGGGTCTATGGGTCTTCTATTGTTAACTTTGACTTTTGCTTTGCTTATATCCAGCAATGAATTGGAATTAGAACTTTTTGATGATGCACAAACATTTTTTCATTGAGAAACAAAGGCACTTGTTTTTTTGTGTTTAAGTTTAATTTTAACAGTTTGAGGCAATTTCTATACAAAATACTAGTAACATAAACCAAGCTTTTTCATTGTGAACCAATTGACCATGGTGTTTATTGTCCTGGAAACATATGCAAGTATCAAATAGAATATTACTGCATAGGCACAAGTTGGTCCATAGGAATACAGACGCTGGTTTAGATCACGGCTGGTACTGATCCACTCCTTCCCTTATAGGGTTTGGAAATGCAGGGGAATAGTATGCTAGGGAATAATGTAAATTGGTTTTAACGCACGAGATACATAGGAATTAATAAAAACGGATGGGTTAGAGTTATAAGTAAAACTGATATTAAGGACTGGAACAAGGACTGTAACCAGAATGATCATATTGGCAGCAATATATTCACCACCAGGAAATAGTAAGAAGCAGTGTTAGGTTAAATAAGATAAACCCTTCAGCAAAGATTAGTATCTGGGCTTACATAAATTCAGAAATGCGGTTGCTGGATGCCCCATTTTTGAGTGATTTGCCCCATTACAGCTGTTCCAAGGTGCCTTTGTTTTCTGGAAAGGACACTCCTGAATGTAACTCAAATAACATTGATTTTGCAATAAATGAATTCCCTATGTTCAAGATTTCTCCCGTGTTACACGCATTTGTATGTGATTAAACACGAGCATAAAGAATGATAGGACAACTAGTGGTTTATATCTCTGTTAAACAGATATGTTAAATCAGCTTTCACTCATATTGATCAGGGTCAAATTCATTAGAACAACCTGAAGATGCACCAATACTCCTATTGGGAACCTTCTGTATAGATCTTGTATAATTGACATGCTCACTCACTAATGCAGGACCCTCTTGCTGAAGAGCACTGTATACGGCACAAATGCATAAAACCTTGAATGGGCTGAAGAATGAACATGATTCGTTGGCATCACTACTACACGTGAATTTAACATGTTATGTATCGTAAACAGAAATACTAATAAATAGATCCAGTATCGAGGGTTATGCACTTATTTTACTGGTGTTAAATACAGTTTGTAAGTTATTACGCCTCATGAGAACCCTTAAATAACTTCGGGCCACTGTACGGGAGAGCCGTTATTGTGCTTTTCTGTCTTAAAGTCACGTTATCTCATGTACAATGTAGAGAGTGACTAGGAGAGAAAAGGATAGAGAATAGTAGAGTGCACAAGAAAGAGAATAGGGGAGAGGAGAGAACAAGAAGACTAGGGGAGGAGAACAAGACAGAGACTAGAGGAGAGAAACCAGATAGAGAATAGGAAAAGAAAACAAATAGAGAGAAGAAGAGAAAACAAGATGAGAGAACAGGGAGAGAGAACAAGAAAGAGAACATGAGAGGAAAAGAAGAGAACAGGAGGGAGAACAAGAAGAGAACATGCGAGAGAGACAAGATAGAGAACAGGAGGGAGAACAAGAAGAGAACATGAGAGAGAACACAAGAGAGAACAAGATAGAGAATAAGAAAGAACAAGAGAGAGAATAGGAAAAAGAACAAAATAGAAAATAAGAGAGAGGACAAGATAGAGGATAGGAGAGAGAACATAAGGGAGAACAAGAAAGAAAATAGGAGAGAAAACAAGATAGAGAATAGGAGAGAGAATATGAGAGAGAACAAGTTAGAGAATAGGAGAGAGGAAGATAGAGAATAGGAGAGAGAACAAAATAGAGAATAGGAAAGAATAAAATAGAAAATGAGAGAGATGACAAGATAGAGAATAGGAAAGAGAATAAGAGAGAGACTAGAAAAGAGAACAAGATAGAGAACAGGAGAGAGAACATGAGCGAGAACAAGATAGAGAACAGAGAGAGAGAGAACATGAGCGAGAACAAGATAGAGAATAAGAGAGAACAAGATAGAGAATAAAATAGAACAACATAGAGAATAGGAGAGAGAACAAGATAGAAAATAGGAAAAAGAATAAAATAGAAAATGAGAGAGATGACAAGATAGAGAATTGGAGAGAGAACAAGATAGAGAATAGGAGAGTGTGCAAGAAAGAGAACATGAGAGAGAACAAGAAAGAGAATAGCGGAGAGAACAAGATAGAGACTAGGGGAGAGAACAAAATAGAGAATAGGAGAGAGAACAAGAGAGAGAATAGGAAAGAGAACAAAATAGAGAGCAGAAGAGAAAACAAGAAAGAGAACATGAGAGAGAACACAAGAGAGAACAAGATAGAGAATAAGATAGAACAAGAGAGAGAATAGGAAAAAGAACAAAATAGAAAATAGGAGAGAGAACAAGATAGAGAATAGGAGAGAGAACAAGATAGAGAATATGAGAGAGAACAAGATAGAGAATAGGAGAGAGCAAGATAGAGAATAGGAGAGAGAACAAGTTAGAGAATAGGAGAGAGCAAGATAGAGAATAGGAGAGAGAACAAGAATGCGAACATGAGAGAGAATAAGAAAGAGAATAGGGGAAAGAACAAGAGAGCGACTAGGAGAGAAGACAAAACAGAGAATAGGAGAGAGAACAAGATATAGAACATGAGAGAGAACAAGATAGAGAAGAAGAGATAACAAGATAGAGAATAAGATAGAGAATAGGTGAGAGAACAAGAGAGAGAATAGAAGAGAGAACAAAATAGAGAATAGGAGAGAGAACAAGTTAGAGAAAAAGAGAGAACAAGATAGAGAATAAGAGAGAGAACATGAGAGAGGACAAAAAAGAGAATAGGGGAGAGAACCAGATAGAGACTAGGAGAGAGAGAACACAATAGAGAATAGGAAGAGAACATGAGAGAGAACTCAAGAGAGAACAAGATAGAGAATATGAGAGAGGACAAGTTAGAAAATAGAAGAGAGAACAAAATAGAAAATAGGAGAACAAGATAGAGAAAATGAGAGAGAACAAGACAGAGGATGAGAGAGAGGCCAAAATTGGAAATAAGGGAACAAGATAGAGAATAGGAGAGAAAACATAATAGAGAATATGAGCGAAAATTAGAGTATATAAGAGAGAGCAAGATAGAGAAAACGAGAGAGAACAAGATAGAGAATAAGACGAAAACAAGATAGAGAATAGGAGAGAGAACAAGAAAGAGAACAGGAGAGGAAAAAAAGAAAGAGAACAAGATAGAGAATATGAGATAGAACAAAAACAAGAATAGGCAAGAGAGTAAGATAAAGAATAGGAAAGAAAATAAGATAGAGAACAAGAGAAACAATAGGATAGAGAATAAGAGGGATAGGAGAGCAGACCTTGAAGAGACTGTAAATTATTGGAGGATACAACAAGGACGATAGAGAAGGGGAAACTTGGGAGGAAATGCAGGGGATAAAGCAGTTAGAATGAAAAGCAAAGAACAGGGCAGGGAATGATGAAATAACCCAATTCTCTTTTGAAAAACATGTAATTCTATGGTAAGCAAAATATCTAAATAAATAACAATAAATACCTCCCTTTTCTTCTTAAGGTTGTGTTGGGAGCTGGGTAATGTTATAGGGAACATGTAGCGATGCTAAAAACATTTTACAAAGAACTTTTTCAGGCGGGGTCCATGGGAGCCATTACAATGTGAACAAAAGGAGTTAAGTGACATTTTGCCAGGGAAAAAGGAAACCCTTATCACTAATGAGGGGGACAGAAGGCAAACTAGAGGTAAAGAACAATAAGAAGGGAAGGGCAGAAGGGAAGAAAAGAAGCAAATAGAAAAAAGACAAGGGCTGCAGAAAAGTGTGGAAAGGAAAAATAACGTGATATAAAGGGTCAAGTGGAAAGAGCAGGAAATGATTGCCTGTTAAAGATAAAACTGCTAATTCCTTAGAAAGGCTATTTAATTGCTGTGTATTTAGGACTGCTGCTTCCTTCCCATCTAACAGTGAGACGCAATTTATCTTCACACTCATCCAGCATAGAAAGCTAAAATACATATCTCTAATAAAAAAACATGCACATTTCACCCTTTTATCCGGGCTAATGCTGTTTTATGTTTAAAAATAATGCTCAGTATCTGACCACAACAATGGTAGGTTGCGGGTGGAAAATACCACTTTAGTTGCCAATTGTATTGTATGATACCAAAGCGGTAGCAAAATATTGAGACTGCATTAAGAGAGTTGCAATTTTGTGACACCAATCCTTAAATATAAAAATGGCGCAACATACCGTCCGTGGGGTAAAATACAAATACTTGCATGGTATTTTGTGACTGTGGGGTATCACCAACAGGCCCACACTTGCAGTCTTTAATTATAACTACAGTAGTTTAAGCTACCATTGTAAAATTCTGTTGTGGTTGAACCTCCTGTATCAGCAATGTAATGGGCAGTGATGCAAAATTCTGTATCAGTAATGACCTAACTTCCGAGCTGGGAGAGTCAAGGTGAGGGCAGGGCAGATATCTTGGAAACATCACAGTCACAAAGGAGTAAAACTAGAATATTAGAAAAAGAATGAATTGTGGGTCTAATGGGTCTTCTGGATTTTAACTTTGACTTTTGCTTTGTCTGTAGTATCAGGCAATGATGGAATTAGAACTTTTGAACTTGAATGCAAAACATGTTTTTTCATTGAGAAACAAAGGCACTTGTTTTTTTTGTTTAAGTTTAATTTTACAGGTTTTAGCAATTTCTATACAAAATATTAAACATGAAACACAGCATTTTCATTGTGAAACCAATTGACAGGTGTTTTATTTTCCTGGAAACAGTATGCAAGTATTCAAATGAGAAATATTACTGCATTAGGCACAAGTGGTCCATAGAAATACAGAGCGCTGGTTAGATCACAGGCTGGTAATGATCCACTCTCTCCAATAGGGTTTGTGAATATGCAGGGGAATAGTATCTAGGGAAGAAAGGTAAATGGGTTTTAACCACAGATATCATAGGAAATTAATAATAAAACAGGATGGGTTAGAGTTATAAAGTAAAACTGATATTAAGTGACTGGAACAAGGACTGTAGACCAGAATGATTCCATATTGGCAGCAATATATTCACCCAGGAAATAGTAGAAGCATGTTAGGTTAAAATAATAGAACCCTTCACAAAGATTAGAGTCTGTGGCTTTACAATAAATTCAGAAATGCTGGGTTGCTGGAACTGCCCCAGTTTTGATGATGTTGCCCCATTACACTGTTCCAATGGCACTTTGTTTCTGGAAGGAAACACTCCTGAATGTAACTCAATAACATTGATTTTGCAATTAAATGAATTGCCCTATGATGTCAGATTTCTCCCGTGGTGACACAGGCAGTTGTAAGGGTTGAAAACACGAGCAGTAAGAGATGATAGGACAACTAGTGGTTATATCTCTGATTAAAGATATGTAAATCAGCTGTCACTCATATTGATTCAGGTGCAAATTCATTAGAACAACCTGAAAAATGCAGCCAATACTCCTATTGGGAACCTCTGTATAGATCTGTATAGATTGACATGCTCATCACTAATGCAGACCTCTTGCTGAAGGACACTGTATAAAGCACAAATGCATAAAACCTTGATTGGCTGAAGATGAACATGATTCGTGCAATCACTACTACACAGTGAAGTTTAAACATGTTATGTGACTGTAAAAAGAAATACTAATAAATCATATCAGTATTCAGGGTTATGCACTTATTTACTGGTGTTAAATAACAGTTAAGTATATTAACCCTCATGAGAAATGTAGAGAAACATTCAGGGCCATGTACGGAGAGCCGTTATTGGCTTTTTCTGTCTTAAAGTCACGTTAATCCATGTAACAAGGGTTAACGTGATTTTAAGTCATAACTTACGGCAGTATGCAAAAGCTGTATTGCGCAACTGCTGCAAGCTATGTACTGAGCTAATAACGTCTCTTTAAGACAGAAACTTTAACCCCAGCAGATAACTGGCATTACAGTTTCGGAATGGGTGAACCACACTTACTGACCTCTTTACATTTTGGCCACATTGTAATGATGATTATAGGCTGTAATTTTCCAAAATTCATTCTAACTATCTATCTATCTATCAATCTATTCTATATTTTATCTATTAAAGGACAACAATATCAAAAAAATTACATTACCCCCATTACATGTCAACACACTTCCAGCAGCTGAAATCACTTACTCTCATTTACAACTATGTTGCCTTCCCTTAGATATCACACAGCAAAGATGAGTGCTAAAAGCCCGCCTCCTAGATGGGGAGGGCTGCATACCTTTACTCTTTTGAAAGAAGTTTAAAAAAAAAATTCATTATGGCAATACAGTTATCCTTTAATTGTCTATCTATCTATCCATCTATCTATCTATTAATTATCTATCTATCTATCTATCTATCCTATATACTATCGATTCTATATATTATCTATCTATCTATCTATACATCTATTAATTGTTTATCTGACTGTCTATCTATCTATTGTCTATTTGTCTGTCTCTCTCTCTATCAGTCTACCTGTCTGTCTATGTATCTATCTATCTATAATTGCCTATCTATCTGTCTGTCTCTCTTTCTGTCTATTGTCTATCTATCTATCACTCTATCTGCATGCCACTATCTGTCTATCTATTTATCTATCTGTATGTCTCTCTGTCTATCTATCGAATACTACACTTTGGTTTCCCTATATAGTGTAGTTGTGTAAAACTTAAAGAAGCTGTAAATGCTTCCTTGCTTATCACAAACCTCCACAAAGTAGCAAGTACATAATAGCACCAATGTGGCCAAAAACTCCATTTATTTAAAACAAATACCCTTATTACTTTACTAACCCCTGTATGGCCAAGTAAAACCCCCTGTTTTGATAAAACACCCCATTATGGCCATCATCACCTCTATATAATTATTATATTCTGCTGTCATTTTATCACAATGTGAAATAAACTATTGGCTTGTAAATACTTGATAATGTTGTAAGTATCTGGCCTGGGTAGTGAAAGCTGTTAGTTTACAGGAATTTGCAGAAATATAAAATTAGACTGTAATGAACAGCTTGGCGTGTAAATATAAAAACAAACTCTCTATCTGATGGTGATGGAGAAAGGAAAGGGTTAACTACTGTTCCTATTAAAAAGAAGTACAACATTCTCAGAGGAGACAGAGGACGGAGATTATATCAGTGGAAAAGGCAGGAAAAGTTTTAAAACTTTTGTTTAAAAAAAGTAGTTAAAAGAAAAGTCAAAAGGTGAAAGAAGAATTCTGTGTAAAGGGGTCTGTGTAGAAGGATCCTCTGTAGAGGGGCTCTGTGTAGAGGGGTCTTGTTTAGAGGGGTCCTGTGTAGATGGGTCCTGTGTAGAGGGGTCTTGTGTAGAGGGATTCTGTGTAAAGGGGTCCGTGTAGAAGGATCCTCTGTAGAGGGGCTCTGTGCAGAGGGGTCCTGTGTAGATGAATCCTGTGTAGAGGGGTCTTGTGTAGAGGGATCCTCCTGTGTAGAGGGATCCTGTTTTGAGGTGTCCTGTGTAGAGGGGTCTTGTGTAGAGGTGTCCTGTGTAGAGGGGTCTTGTGTAGAGGGGTCCTGTGTAGAGGGGTCCTGTGTAGAGGGGTCCTGTGTAGAGGGGTCCTGTGTAGAGGGGTCCTGTGTAGAGCAGTTCTGTGTAAAGGGATCCTTTATAGAAAGATCCTGTGTAAAAGGGATCCACTATAGAGGGGTTCTGGGTAAATAAAATATTTTTTTTTAAAGGCCATGTCCACCCCGAAATTTAACTTTTGATATGTGGTAGGGCATGCTCCCCCAGCCCCAACCGCATTAATATAATTGTTAGAAAGTCCCCCGATTCTTACTTACCTGCCCTCTCTCCTCCGCTGCAGTGTTCAGGCCCTCTGCTTGCATGGAATTGAAAGCAGGGGGCGGGACCGGCAGCCGCGTCCGTGATTGGCTGAGAGGCAGGGAGGGCTGCACTGAGCATGCCTCAACCTTGATGAGGTTGAGGAAGTCTCAGGCACAGCATGGGTCACACACTGCTCCTACACAGCAGTTTCCTGGACTTTGGAGGGGCACAGCAGGGGAACTATTTTGAGCAGGAATGTAAGGTAAGGATTGTTTTAAACTACTTGATGTGGCCAGTAAGGGGTTAAATTTTAGTTTTGGGGGTGGACATGCCCTTTAAAATAATTTTTCCGTTCTCCCACATTTTCCCTACCTGACAATCTCCTCAGGAAAACAGTTGTTGATGGTGTTGATGTATTCTTGGAGAGGGGAGCCAGGATCTGCTTCTATCTCTTGAATCTTTTTCAGCCCTCCGCTTGTTACAAAAAGGCGCCTTGCTTTGCTGTCATGTGGCAGAACCTGTAAACACAGATACATTTTAACTAATTTAGTTATTTAGAGAGTTTTGCTTTCTGAACCTGCACAATTTATTACATTTTAGATTGATAATAATAAATGCATACAGGGAGATTTAATAAAACAAAACAAATGGTGCTAATTTTGCCCCAACAAATCAGATGTTAGCTTTCAAATGTTAAATAAGATCTGGTTGGTTGGTACACATGTAAAAGATGACAGACTTTATGACTAATATACCAAATAGTTTATGATGGTCAGGAATAAAAATGTCTGTATCGATATTTCGGCCAAACCAATCTTGCAATCCACTGAGACCAATAAATGTGACCAAAGATTGGTTCACACCTGAACATTCTTTGTCCCGACCGACCATTTGGCACTTCCGATCAGTCAGACAGAACGAAGGACTGTCAGTCGCAGCAAATGTAGCCGCATCCAACAGCTCACCATGACTGATCCATAGAGGCCTGCACGAGCAGCCGCTAGAAGGAACCATGCAATATTTCAGCCCGATGGGCCGATACACTGAAATGTATGTTGGTCGGTTGGGCTGAAATATTGGATGGTGTGTACATGGTTTAAGACTGGAGCACAGACATATATAGAGGGAGGCATGTTTCTACATTTAATTTAATTGAAAAACAAAATAATGTAATTTCAATTTCTGACCTAACCATTTGCTCCCAACTGATTTACAGTAAAACCGTGAAGCCAAGCTATGGGACATCAGTTATGATAACGCATGTTATTTTTGCATAAGTCTGTATGAACTGTACCTCATCTGACCTCATTCAGCTTACTGAAAAATTGCTGAAATGAATATGAAATAATATTTTCCAACAGTGTGAAAGGAGCAAAGTGGGGCAGTTAGAGCTAAATTATTCTTTTGCTATCCAAGCACCAGACTGCAGCTAATTCAAGTTTATAAAGTAACAAGCTGGAGAGATTTTCAGAATGCAAGTCACTTTCTTTCAAAGCAATACTGGGCATCTAGAGTGAATACTGCATGACAAGTGTATTGATCGACATTCCTAATAAACCAGACATCTCATTAAAATATTAAAAGCAAAAAAAACAATGCCCTACACATCTACACATGCCAGTTAGTAAATAGACAGTAAAAACGGGAATTTCAAGCTGCGTGCTATATATTATAAATGTTATGTGCTTGAGAAAAGGGAGATTCCTGTAATGTTAATAGATAAGGTACAGGAGCATTACTTTTTAAGTCAAAGTAATATCTGGGTTAAAAAAAACCTTTTCAAAGGTGCAATAAGTGATGAATAGAGATGGCCGAACTTCCTAAAATTTGGTTTGTTTCCGAACTATAGAACTAAAGTAAAAGTTCTATTCAGGGTTATGGCCGAATTTGAAGGTTACTGTGAACTACAGCATAGGAAGTATTGTGTTTAGCACTGTGCACTTCATCTTACTAGTTATTAATTGCTCCTACAAAAAGATATAGGGGATATAGGGGGGCACACTACAATGGTGAAACAACAGATACAACGTTTCGGGACGCCCTGTCCCTTGGACTGTATTATTAATTGCTCCCATGATTGGTACTTATAGGTAGGGATTGCTATTGAGAAAGAAGAAAGAAAGACTGTCTGCACACCCAGACTAGACTGCAAAGATAAAATTTCCTTTTTTAAATTTTTATTAGCATTTCTAGGTGGGCAGAGTCTTTCTTTCTTCTTTCTCCATAGCTTTATCGCTAGTACTGTCCATTGCACCCACCCAACTTTGGGTTTATTTGCATTTAAATTAGTTTCCTTCACGTGATTTCTTATAGGTAGCGATTGTATTTATAGCACTGTGCATTTAATATACTTGCAATTTACTTACCTTTGATTGATTCCTATGAACTATTTTCTGATTACCTGTATGGAGCTGGGTATAATGAATTTATGTGTATTTTAGGATGTTTTAATTATAGTGTTGTGCCCTTGTCTAGATGTCTATTATGTCCACATAGTAATTGAAGTTGAATAAAGACATCCATCCATCAAGTCCAACCTTTTCAACTTCCTTTTTAACCCTTTAAGAGTTGATCTAGAGGAAGGCAAAAAACCCAACTAAAAAAAAAAGGTGAGGGGGGGAAATTCCTTCCTGACTCCAAATGGCAATTGCAAAGAATCCCTGGATCTACAGAACTACAGTATATGTATAAATACCAGTAATTCTCAATTTTATATAGTATCCCTGTATCAACCAGAACTACAGTATAAGTATTAATACAAGTAATTCTCAATATTATATAGTATCCCATGTACCGACCAGAACTACAGTATATGTATTAATACCAGTAATTCTCAATATTATATAGTATCCCTGTACCAACCAGATCTACAGTATATGTATTAATACCAGTAATTCTCAATATTCTATAGTATCCACCTACCAACCAGAATGACAGTATATGTATTAATACCAGTAATTCTCAATATTATATAGTATCCCTGTACCAACCAGAACTACAGTATATGTATAAATACCAGTAATTCTCAATATAATATAGTATCCCTGTACCAACCAGAACTACAGTATATGTATTAATACCAGTAATTCTCAATATTATATAGTATCCCTGTACCAACCAGAACTACAGTATATGTATTAATACCACTAATTCTCAATATTATATAGTATCCTCATACCAACCAGAACTACAGTATATGTATTAATACCAGTAATTCTCAATATTATATAGTATCCCTGTACCAACCAGAACTACGGTATATGTATTAATACCAGTAATTCTCAATATTATATAGTATCCCTGTACCAACCAGAACTACATTATATGTATTAATACCAGTAATTCTCAATATTATATAGTATCCCTGTACCAACCAGAACTACAGTATATGTATTAATACCACTAATTCTCAATATTATATAGTATCCTCATACCAACCAGAACTACAGTATATGTATTAATACCAGTAATTCTCAATATTATATAGTATCCCTATACCAACCAGAACTACAGTATATGTATTAATGCCAGTAGTTCTCAATATTGTTTAGTTTTAGAAACTTACCCAGCCCACTTTTAAAGCTATTCAATGAACTTGTCATTACCACATCTGCTGGAAGACAGTTCCACAGTTTCACCGTTCTCACATTTTTGGTCATTAATTAAAGGGAATTTATATTTATGATGAATTTCTGTTTTTTTGAGCATGCAGTCTTAAAGGGTATTATTGGTCTAATATATGATTGAGATTCCTGTAATGTTGCCTAAAATAATGTGACTTAATAGTATTAAATTAATAATTTTTCTACAGCTTTCATAATACAATATACATATATAATGGCTTGTAAATGAGTTAAAACTCATTATTGTTGTTATACTAAAATATTTTATCATTTTCTATAAGGCCTGTACATTTTCTCCATGTTTTATAAATATATTACAAAATTACGAGAGTTTAATTAAGTTTAACATTGATGCTACTTCTGTTCCTTGCATGGAAGCAGAAGAATGGTCCGAACTGGCATCTACATGAGTTATTGGCTGAGATTTGATGTCTCAGCCAATCACTCATGTGGATGCCAGTCCAGGCCCTTCTGCTGCTTCCGTGCATGGAACAGAATTAGCATCAACGTTAAACATAATGATTTAAACCTAGCGAGGTCTAGGTTTAGAGGGTTGTTCTACAACATATGCAATTTTTGCATATGCAGTACTGCAGCACTTGGGTGACTGACAGGTGTCACACTGTTCTTGTGTCTCTGAAGCATGTGTATGTGGGCTCTTTGTCTGTCAGGGCTTCATTCTGTTGTGCTGTCTGTGAGCTTTGTGTATTTTTATTAGGCATGCTCTATGTTTGGCACATTAGCTAGCTCAAGGACCACTTTATATTGACTATTAGATCTCAATCAATAAAGTTAGTTTCTGATCAGAATTGAAAGTGCCATGATGTCGTAGTTCTTTTAGTTGTAAAAAGAACAAAGTCGTGGCTGAATTGGGGCATCACACTCTGCAAGTGACGTTCAGGCTTTTTGCAGTAGAACCTGGACTTCACGGACGTTGGCCTTTTCCGAGGGCGTGGGTGTATTCAGGGGTGTGGCTGTGAGGTGAGCACATACATACATACAAGATTTCTACTTTATATAGTAGATAATACAAATAAAGAACATACAGTTCATACTAGGCTCAGTCGAAGTTTAATAAATTAAGATCTATTCATCTATTTAAATTAATCATTTGATCACTGCATTAATTTATTAGTTAAACAAAAATGGAATTAATTATTCAGACTGAACCAATCAGTTAATATTGTTTTTCATCTCAGGAAAATTTTTAAAAGTACTGGTCTAGCAGCAGCAGCTGGTCGGTCAGTAACAGCCAATGGGCCCCCAGGGATGTACTCTGCCCATGGAAAATCAGTGGCTTATTTATAGTTCTATTAACAAGGAGACATGCTTTAATTAGGTATATAATGACCTGACCAATAGGAAATGTACTGGAATCTGAAATGACTAATAATAATTTCATAAGGGCAGCACAGTGGCTTAGTGGTAGCACGCTTGGACACATCTGCAAGACACTCTGGTTTCCCCCACAATCATAAAGACATACTGATAGGTTGTATGTGTCAAATAAATGTGCTTAGATTGTAAGCTCTTCAGGGCAGGGCCTGATGTAAATTTATACATGTAATCGTAAAGCGCTACGGAAGATGTTGGTGCTATATAAATCCACAATAACAATAATAATAATGAGTTGAATAACTATTTTTGACATTCTTACGAGGTTACTAGGACAGTCTCCCTAGGGAGCAGAAAAACCTTATGGTGTGTGGTGCACAACACATGTTCAGCACCTTAAGAAATGAATAAAAAGTTAGCAAAACCCATTTTCATCCAGATCCAGTGCAAGGCAGGAAACCCAACAGCCCTTTCCATGATAAAAAAATTCAGATTGCCAGATTAGTTTCATAGTTTCGGGATAGCTGCAGAAAATCTAGCCAGTCTTTATCTTTTTCTTTAAATCATAAAAGTATAACCATGAAGAAATGTATAAAAATCTAGTATATCATATCTGCATATTTCATCATAGGCATCATATTGGCTGATATTTAATAAAGGAAAGAATTCTGCAATGAATGTTCCAAAATATTTTGGCTTCCATAATGGCGCTCAAAATGAAGTTAACCCTTCTGTAACCAGTACCAAGAATAAAATATTGTGATAGAAAATAAGGGTTAAGATCTGCACATTCCTGATTGTTTGCCTAGAGCTTTATGGCACTATACTAATAACAATAATGTATACAAAGCTGTTTTAACTCCGTTCTGACCTTAAGGATAGGTCCACATGAGATGTTATTTCCACCCGACCAATATTTTGGTGATCAGGTTGAAAAATTGGCCAACGAAAGTTTGATCGGACAAGTTGCTGTGGCCATTGATATTTTGGTAGCATTGACAGGTCGATCGGGTTGAAATACCAGCCCACGTTTATTCAAACTTACAGTGCTGGTGTTCATTTCTAGGGCCCCCAGCTTTAGATGGGCCCCTTTATCAGAATAAAAGTGTATTCTTTACTCAAGAATTCTTCATTCAGAAACATATAAACTGTTGAACAAAACAGATTATACAAGTTTAAATATATATATATATATATATATATATATATATATATATATATATATATATATATATATTGTTGTTATGTTAACTTGAAATTATGACTTTTTATAAACTTTATAGGGTGTATTTTTGTAACAGTAATGCCATAACATGAGAATTATCTATCAATGTGACACTTGTCTCATTGAGAGCTACAGACAGCAGATTGTAAAGTGACAGGTCTTTGGGGAGAAAATAACCTCAATAATTTAGTAGCAACTAGAATATGTAGTAGCTAAAATGATTAGCATGAGGACGTAAGGGGCCCTACAGTAAACATTTTATGCAGTAGAGTCTTCTTAAAGCTGAAGCTACTCATGCTATAAAATACCTCATAGATGCTATTAATCTGTATCTTGCTCTGATGAGCTCTAAAGAACAGTACACTTAAGATCAGGGGTGCCAAACCAGCCACAGGTTGGAAACCACTGCTTTAGATAATTGTCAGCCGAAATGGTGCATGAATGACAAATCTAGTGTACATCAATCAGTGATCTGTCCTGGTACATACAGTATCTTAACGATGGCAGAGAGTGATGCCTTTGTACCCCGCACAGAAGGAGGTCTTCCATACACTTCCATTAAAACAGAACAGGCTGCTTTGTCACTGGCACTGTGAATCAGCCTTTCTACGGGCATTTTTAGATAACTCTCTATGGAATGAATATTCCAAATAATACAATTATCTTACATGTGTACCAAGCTTAATAATTTAAGAAATGTCATGTCTGCATGCTGGATAAATAGCTCTATACATATAGGGTGCATTGTGCGTTATAATGCCATCTGTTCTACACATGAATTTGCCCAAGGGAGATACAGGAGGAAATTTCCATGTTTGTAGTCTCCATTTCGGGAATGTGAATTTATACAATGCATTGCTTAATAGTGAAACTTTAACTATGATTAAGTTTGCCAATTCTCCTCTTCTTATGGTCCTACAAAGCTGGGACTACTTTTCCTAGCTTGCCTCAGGCATTCCTATAATCCTATATGGAAATGTCTTCAGATGTAAGACCATGTCAATCAGGAACGAAATCAGAACCCCTACACTACTATGTTAGATGTTAAACCCAATAACATAGGAATTAAATAAAAACAATCCCACTGCAGGCAGAGGGGACCTAGTGGTGCAGGGATTGAGTCTTTTGAAGACACACAAGGCAGATATTGTAGAAATTCCCTTGTGGATCCATCAAGAGTCTGCCCTGTTTAAGGCAATGTTAAGGTTGTGAATCAGCTGAAAATGTTAGTTTTATCTTCTGAAGAACTAAAAGGGAAACCATGACTGGAGCCCAATACAGGCAGAAGTGCAGCACAATGGGAGAGTAGGGCGAACCAGTCTAGGGTGCTTCCTAAGTAAGTAGTGTATTTTGACCTTTAGTTCTCCTTTAATAGAGAAATGTATTCAAATAGTAAACTGATAAATGTACCTTTGCCTTTTCTGCATTCATTACAAAATATATTCTTTTGACCTTTTCCCACAGAAATAGCTGCCAATTTACAATTTATAACAGCTCTATTGTTAGCTACAGGCACACTACGATATAAATGTATAAGCAATTGTGGGACCGGGAGGGGTCCCAAACTATTGAGTCAGAATTCAAAGAGTCAGAACCAAAGATGAACTACTGTCTCTATGACTCAGTTTATAATTGTGCTTTCACCCAGATGGCTAATTAGAGTCCTAATATAGTCAATGAACACATACCAAAAGAACGTAGGTGTAGTTACACCACTACATAGATGTATATATAGTCCCGTTCCATATCACATCCACAAACCAAAGTTTTGCGGGAAGCCGGTTCATTCACATGGGATCCTGGGTAGGTAAGTTCTTACTACACAAACCCCGTTGTAATCGGTCCCCGGCGACTTGAATAAAAAACAACAATTTTCTTTTTTCCACAAATGAATTCCAAAAGCGTTATATATTATGGCTTCTCAATAGTTCTAGCGCATATTGCATACTTCACCCGTTCCTCGTCGTAGATTTCCGTGTGTGTGGCCTCCACTAAACGCTGATTCCTCCGCACTCTGGATATGAGCTATGCCATCTCCCGCCAAACAGAGTTCAATGTGTCATTAGTCCTTTCCTGCGTTAGCACTCGCCTCCGGACCAAGGCTTTAAGCCTCCAATAAATTTTGGCCTCTGGTTTGTGGATGTGATATGGAACGGGACTATATATATACATCCATGTAGTGGTATAACTAGACCTAAGTTCGTTTGATATGTGTTCATTGAGACGGTAGTTCATCTTTGGTAATTCTGACTCAATTGTTTAGGACCCCTCCCGGTGCACAATAGTGCTATATGTAGGGTATCACTATTTTAGGGCTTTGTGGTATGTGTAGAATAAAGTCAGTTTTTGTTTTATTTGACAACTGGACTCTGTGATTTTTTTCTAGAGTGGAAATGCCCACTCACATATGGGGATTTATTAGTGGGTTTTGAGTGCTATGTGTAGATGCTATGACCCTATTGTACATTACAATACAATATAATTAGTAACCAATTCTAAAGTTTCTAAAGAACAATGTGGTAGCAAACGCATCCCTGTAAATAAGACAGCAATAGTCTCTCTTACCCTGTGCAGCTTTCATAGCTTTGGCAAGCAAGGGATTGCTGCTCTGAGCAAGCCAAAAACCTCTGAGAGGAAGCCTCAGAGGCGGAAGCAATTTCCCTCCCTGTCAGGCTCCTGGTGGACAGTTTTTTGGAGGGACATTACAGGAGAACCATTTGGAGCTGGGATGTAAGTGGGGCCAGTAGTGGGGAAAATTATAGTTGTGGGGGTGGACATGCCCTTTAAGCCACTTTATAAATTCAAGTTCTATTTAAAGCATTGTATGCAGATGTGGTCTACTGTAAGCTAACAAGACAAAAAAAAAACATTTAAAAAACATCCTTTAATATCCCATCCTTCTTTATTAAATAAATTATTTCATGGTCTGCAATGCCCTAGGGCAGCATTCCACTTGTATGGAGAGTTAATGTGTGCGACCCTGCAATTTTTCCAAGATCATGGTGTGTTAACAGAAGCAATGAATCTTTTTTACTGATTAAAATGTACCTGTAAATTGCACAAATAAAGCTAAATTTGCTGTGTGCTTATGTGAAATTTACATTTAATAACTGCATTGTGTATTGCACCAAAATGATGTTACATTCCATTTTCGGAGGCGTTACTGCATGTATAATTTATATTTTTGGTACAAATGAGAAATCCATTAGTAATTTATGCACAGTGAATATGAATTACTGGTAAAAGAGAGCAAGGAGCCAAACAGATTTTGTTTAGCAAATAAGAACAATTAGTCTATTATTTAGAAATATATTGGGAGGAATACAGTACATCTTAACCATCAACAAATGCAGAACGTCCAAGTCAAAATGTGAGGTTATTAGTTGTTATACAGCATACAAAAGAAGCAACATCTGCTAAATGTTGGAATAAGGTTGATATTTTACCTTGCTTCCTAAATGCTAGGCCACACTGCAGCTTGCTACCGGTGCACTTGGCTATGCTGCAGTCTGGCCCCAGCCTAAACTAGTAAATCCAGAGATACCAAGATTGTTACCCACGGTGAACAATTTCAGACTGACAGCTCTTCACTATTAATAAAGTTCATAATTTCCAAGCTATTTCAGGCTTTTAGTTTAGTTGGTACTAAAGACTTTTTCATCTATTTTTTGCTGGATTCTAATTGGAATCATTAACTCCTATGGAGATGATGGCAATTACTCCCACCTCCCATTTAAACTTACACGCTGCGATCAATACTGGATCAGCTTTACCACTGCCCACTCTTTCTCCCTTTCTTCTCTAATGCTTGCCTATGTTAGAGATAAAGGGTGTGTTGTGAGGGAAGAACTGTGTCATCAGGAGAGCTGTCAGATGGAGCCAGTGCACCATCCTTTAGGCCTGGTGCACACAGGAAGATATTTTGGACAGGCCAACTGGTTAGTTGCGGCAAAAACTGATATAGGTGAAATTTGGCATGACAAATCGGGAAGTCCATAGGAGACAGAACAATTGGTCAAAACTTACCGACATGTCAGATTAAACGCCGGATATCGGATGGTGGTGGGCAAAAATTTTCTACATTTCAGCTTAATCAACCAAAATACTGAAACAACAGTCAGTCCGAAATATCAGTCAGTCAGGATGCAATATCCTGTCCTTTATAGTCGCAAAAAGAAAGTTGAGTGGCATGGATTAGTAGCGCGCGAGGCGCCGGGGAAGAGGTCAGCCTGCAAGAAAGTAGTGGGGAGACAGGCGAAAACCTGTGTAAGTCCCAGCTTCATCTTACTATAGGAGTAGGGTTCACACTGCCGAAGGTACCTTGGTAAGAGATCTTCTTTGCAATTGTACCTTGATTGGAAGCAGACCGGTCTGGTATATCACAAGGACATGTGCATAAACTTGTATTGGACTAGGTCAGACTGGATCATATGACAATTTCCACATGTATGATTTGTTTTTAACCTGCTCTAATGTTTGATTTTATGTCACTTGGTGTAAATTGAATTTTGACGTATTAGGAATTTTGTTTGGGCACTGGGCAATAAAAACTAGTTAAGATCATACTAATTTTGAGAGTCCGTGTTATTGGACATGTGCTATTTAGATTGAAAGAGGTATTCCATGAGTGCTAGTAGAGACACTTTGGGTACTGTATACAAATTTGTGTTTTTTTTTTTTATATTTGTCATAAAATTCAAGGCCTAAATAAATATACAAACTGGGTTGTGATTTCCCAATTTCATTCATCTTCATTGAAGGATTAGGCAAATCCTAAAATGATGGGTTACGTCCATCCCTTTAAAACAGCAGACACAACGTTGCACAATTAAAGCTGACAAAGGAACAAAACCCTTTTACAAGAAGCTCCTAATTAACATTTGCAGCAGTATATTATTTGTTGCAATATTATACAAATGGCTTATTTATGAAGGGAGTGTCCTTTTTAAATCATAAACCTTAAAATACTGATTAATGCATTGAACAAAACACGCTGCTAGAATATTTATGCTGGAATTTATTACATATATTAGTAGAGATCTTACCTTGCTGAACTGGCCAACAACATGCTTCAGTATATTTGGTGGTGCATCGTGTAGCAGCGGCTCTAGGGATGGCAAATGGGTACACTTCTGTAGAATGTTTTTTAAGGCTTTCTTTGCCTATACACAGAAAATGAAAATTAGCATGCATCCGGTTTAACAAATGATTTGCAGTTTGGCAGGTGTGACATTGCAGAAAGGCAGACTGTCAAGTCCTATTAATTGGGTGCCCCACCTAACCTTGCTGAAAGTTTGCAAGCAAAAATAAATTATATATATATATATATATAAATATATTAGCAAAAATGTGCCTGTTCCGTTGTATATCCTGTACGGATATAAAATCTTTACACACCCTATAAAATTGCAGGGTTTTGTACAATAAAAAAAGAAACAAAGGCAAGAAGCTAAAAAGAAATAAAAACAGTTAATAAAGACATCATATGAAATCCTGGTTATATAAGTGTCACATCCCCATATGTCACATCCCCTACTTTGTTGAAGCACTTGGTTTTATTGGTTGTTTTGGATAAGGGTCTCAGTTTGGTATTTCTAGACTTTGCCTGCTATTTATAGAATAGAAATGTTCACTAATGTATGCACACTATAAATGCCCTGGTGCTAGTTTGGGTGGAGATATATCGGTGCTTTCATTCTCAACACCATGGTAAAGCACAAGTACTGTAAGGTGGCTCTTCAGACAAATGTCAAACAAACCAGAAGAAAAACCATTAGACATCCCTTTCATATGAGGCTATGGAGAGCCCAATATGGAAATTCTCACAATTAGAACCCTGAGATCTAAAAGAGGACCCAGACTGTCCATACACATTATGAGATTTTTCAATCATCTTATCGAAATCCCAGGGTCGTGCTTTCTGTGATACTATCACCAAGTGTAAAAACGTGCAAGTGTTCGGGATCCGTCTGCCTCTCCCTTATGCCCATAGCTGTTAAGCCATAGGGCTAGAAAGTGGCTACATAGGCCCCTTCAGCCAGTAGGCATCAGGAACCTCCCATACTTGCCCTCCCTTTCCGCTCCAAGCTACCCTCCAGTGAGCCCCCTATCAATAGTGAACAAGAAAAACAAAAAAGTGCATGTGAACAGTGCCAATTCAATAAATAGTGTGCCTAGTGCACAATAAATAAATGAATAGTGGGCCAAATAGGCCTTTCAGCTAGGGTATAAAAAGTTTCTGCCATAGCTGAAGCTATGGCAGGAAGTGCAGGGAGTGCTATAAACACATGCTTACTTGTGCATTAAGGAAAGCCTAGTCTCATTTCGAAAGACAGGGAAGGGACTCTTCAAACCAGGGAGCATGGGAAGATTATCCCTGCAAGGCAAAAAGGGGCTTCTCCTGCCTTCTCCATTGATAAGAACGGATACTACACTTGATCTTAGCCAAAAGGCTGAGAAGCGATAATAATTTTCAATCATGTTTGAAAAAGAAAACACAAACCTCATGTTCTATTGCGATAAGTACAGGCAGTCTACTGGTGTCCGGATAAAACAACAATTTTATTGGTACATACTCATAAAATACTCACTACACGTAGATGTTACAATGAAGAGTCCAAAGCTCCCTCCTATGCGTTTCATAGCATGACGCTACTCAGGGGCTTGGTCAGTAACAGGGCTATCTCACTTTTAAAACCAAAACTTAGATAAACCCTTCAATGGTTAACAAAAAACTCCTTGCAGTGTTCTCCCTAGGGTCTTTTAGCCGGGCGGCCCATCCGGCTACTTTTTCATGCCACCCGGCTGGAAAAAAATTCCTTGAGAGAACTTTAGATCTAGGTTTAATAGGTGCCAATAGGGCAGTAAAAACTCCCACCAATACTGCCCAGTCAGACCCGTTTTTTACACGTGTAAGATTATTTTAGCACATGTTTACTAGCTTTTCCAAGATCCCCAAGGCCACAAAAGGGTGGCACATGTGCTTGTGCTGCCATGTTACATGGGTTACCTTCAGAAGGGAACTACAACTCCCTGCAGATGTTGACAAACTACAACTCCCTGCATTCTACAACCACAGAATGCTGGGAGTCATAGTTTTCAAACATCTAGTGGGACGAAAGTTAGACATCCCTGTCCTATATAATGAGCATAATGCAGTGCACATTTTTCCCCACCACCAAATTTCCCCGTCCTACCCCACCTGGCTACTTTTTCATGCCACCCGGCTGGGAAGAAATTCTGAGGAGAACACTGACTCCTTGTTAGAAAGGTAAATTTCCCAACAATCATATTACAATGAGAGGTCAGACATTGATTACTGCTTTTATATTAAGGTGCTCTTCCTTCTGAAAGAGTGTTGTTCTGAGACTTAAGCTGTCCTTTAACTTACATTTTACCATAGATTTCTGCTTATGCTGCCCATGTAAGTCAATGTTCCCTGGCGACTTTCTGACAACTGCCTATGTTGATCACAGCTCTAATGTAATCGCAAACTAATTATTTAAGGTGGGCAACATTGGCAGCTAAGTCTGCTGGACATGGGCTTGGACATGCACTAAGCACTCCCCCCTAATACCACTTGTATTCGTTTTTGTGTAGATTGGAACTCAGACAAGTTTCTTGTAGCCTCAGCCTGCATGCATAAAGGGATACTACAAGAAACAAGATTGGCAACAGATTATTGTTCTAACGCTGAAAAGGATCCCTGTCTCAAAAGAAAGAAAAACTTTGAATAGTGTCCTGCCCCCTCTCAGTGCCCTAGCAGTTCTCCTAAAGGTCGCTGAACGACCATAGCCAGCATTACGATGGGTCACGGCTCCCTTTACTTTAAGTATGAACCGATCATACTGTGTATGGCAGCACAGCCGATCGTTCCCTATACCACATATGGGGATCGGTTGGGTCCGTGTGTGTGGTCCACACGACAGATACCAATGTGATCTGTCGGCACACATGCTGTAGAAAACCGCATGTGTATGGCCATCTTAAGTCACTTATGCCTAAAAACATCCCTGGCTGTGCAGGCCAATATTTAGATCAATTCAAAATTAATGTTGAATGAATCTAATATTGGGTCTGTACTGTATATGGCTAGTATTACAGTCCTGAAACTTTTCTTAGAACTTCCAGGATCCCACAAAGATCAGAAGGCTCTATATAATTCCTAACCAAGGATTTGCTTGTCTGAAATTAATCAAATCTTTCCTTACAGAAGCCCACTGGTTTGCATAAGTTTCTATCTGTGCATAGATTCAAGTTATCTTACTCTGAAACCAAAGCATACTAATGAGGAAGAGACATGAGCATATATTTAACATATGTTCCTCATTTGGGTCTGCTGACATCCTCTGTGCTAAACACATTCAGATGACACATGCCATTTTTATGTCAAAAGCAGCAAACTGATTGTGTACAAGGCTTCCAGAAAAACAAACAAAGGCTACAAAAGGACAATATGACACTAAGAGGAGTGCTATTCCAAAAAAACATTTGGAAATAGCACAGGCCCAATAAAATAAGCGTTAAGACCCACAATAACACAATTACATTAATTTTATGTTCATTTTTAAAAACTGGTGAATATTGCTTTCCCCAAGATTGTATCAGAATACCCTCGGTGAAAGGATGTGGTATTTGTTCCACTGTAATAAATGTGTCTAATTGTTTGTGTATATCAGATGGTTGTTATTAGTGTGCATGCAGTGCTAGTATTAATAACAATAACAACAGTACAATAACAATGCTGGAGGTTGAATAAAGAGATATGTCCATCTAGTCCAACCTTTCTAAAGCTGGCCATACACTAGGCAGACATTAGATAGATTTGAGATATCTATCTAATGTCTAAAGACCACATTTTACAAGCAGCGGTTTTTATCTAGAGATGTTTCTATCTGACCCATTCATTTTGTCATCTCAAATTAATTGTATTAAAATAGGGGATAGACGCTTGTAGATAGATTGGACATTTGTCTAATGTCTTACATAGTGTATGGGCACCTACCCATGAGCCCTACCCAACAGATGATCCAGAGGTTTAATAGTATGTAAATTTGACTTGGAGGAACAAGAAGTTTAGAGTACAAACTTTAATTTACGGAGAGCTGTCTAAGAAGATATCTTCTTAGACATGCCAAACCATTCAGCTCGATAATAGAAAACTGCACAGGGCTTAAATATATCACCCACGGCCAGTTGTGGCCATAATTGACCACATGGTGGGACGAAGCATCTCCTCTGCAAGAATGGGTTTTATACTTCACATTAAAAATCTAGTAGTTGGGTGAAGATAATGGACACCTGAGCAGTTTTTAGCTTTAAGGGTGGACACGCCTTTAATAGCTTATTTACCAGCCTAAATGTCAAGTAGAATTTTTACATTGCACGTTAACTTTTCTAAAGCTGTATGCTGGATGGCAACGCATTTTTTATTTTGGTAGTTCCACTTCCTGGGCAAGCATATAATTGGCTAAAACCTAATTTTACTTTAGGCAGACAATGGATTGTAAAAAATAAGATGGATTACCAGTAATAAATTTACTTATGCGGACAAAAGATATGGTTCATAAACAACTGGACAGTGTTAATATCAATAAAACCGTAGTACCGAATGGAATAAATCCCCAAGTCCTTAAGGAGAATAGATTAGTTTTATCTATACCATTTTCTTTCACAGAGTCGGACTGTATCACAGAAGAAAACATTTCAAATTTAGATACTCAGGCAAAGGGACAATAAGAAAAAAAATCAGGAGTAAAAAAGATACAAAAGAAGTGAAAAAAGGTGAATTAACTGTAAAGTTTTAATACTTCCTGATGGGACTCTGGTCTTACATTTCCTGGTGGGTCTCTACATCCCAGTCTGACACTGGTTATTTGTCTAATCAGGATTTTTCTTCTTTAGGCTGGGTACTGCTTGATATTCTGACGCAATCAACCAGCTGCCACGAGATTGAGGTCAATCAGGTCGAAACATCCAATGATGGACAAACTTTTTATCAGATGACAGTTTGATTGTACATATCAGTACATTTTTTTACTGTATAATTTTTTAAGATAAACCGGACGTTAGATTTGTACCAGTAATTACATATTTATTTATAAGGTGCACAATTAATTAGTTGTGTGGCTTTTTTACATGTCTTGTAGATGTTTGCAGTTGCTCAGAATAATATTTTGCACCATTCTTCAAGCTAGTAATCACCTACATCAATTCAATAACAATGGACCAGGTGACTCCCTAAAAATAATTCATAACTTTAACAAATTAGCCTTCACACTACCTAAAATGTTGATCTTTTGACTACCTTACCTATGCAGGATATGCTGCAGGTAAAATATGCAAGATACTTTTTCAAAAATATTTTTACTGCATTCATCACAAACCAAGTCTAAGAACTGAAGATGCTCAGTGCGATAAACAAAAAGTGAGTTGAATGTAAAATTTTCATGGCAAAAAAATGTAAATGTTTATATTAAAACTTAAGCTATCCACTTTCAAATGCTTTCTTAATCATAGTAAATAAATCCCAGCTGCTTACTTCATTGAAGACTCAGCCTACAAACAGCCTGCCAAGAAAAAAAAGGGGGGGAGTGCACAGACGGGTTTGCTTAACAAGATTTCATAGCAGAGTCCCTTAAAACAAACTACGGTAAGAGCTTGACATATTTAAAGGAGAACTAAAACTATTTTGTACCCTTAATGTATGTGAAATATTTTCTCCCCAGAACAATTGAAAAATCTAGTAAATTGCATTTACATACATGTATGACATTCTTTAACTAAGGCCACACACAACTCACAGCCAGTGTATATTTCAAAGTGCCCTGTGACCATGTGCACCTATTGGCCACTCTCCAAACAATAATGTGCACTCTCTACACTAGGTATCTTTAGTGGACCACACTTTCCTACTTCTTTGTACCTTGCAGAGTCAGAAGGCTTTCAAATGCAAACATATGTAAGGAAGGGGACGCCAAGCAGCACTTTAAATAGCAAGTGCCCTTATTGAAATAAAAACAACACTTGCAATTTAAAGTACTGTGTGGCTTCACCTTACTTACATATTTTTGCTATTGGCCACTCTCCCCAACCCAACTATTTACTGTCTCTATGCACATATTACCTATACAGATGGCTCCACACTAATATTAAGGTCCTTAACAAGACTTTGAAAGCTGCTCATTACCCTGCAGTTTAGTTCTGTTCTTGTTAGAAGTTAGATCAGATAATGCACTTGTTAACACCATGGCATTTAATTATTACTCAATTCTGTATAATAAGAATAAGAATTTACTTAAAGTTTCATGGGTAAATTGAACTCTCCATCATGACCTAGAAGAAGCTCTTACTATTTTTTAATTTGCCCCAGATAATGTCACTTTGAACTAAAAAGATATTACTGGTCCATGTGTCATTTTACACGTTTTAGGGACAGGAAACAAACGCTGCAAATTTTTCCATAGACTTTCACTTTCATAAAACATAAGCGTAGAAATGTGGTCTGCAGTTCAGGGGGATTAACTGTCTCTGCCTTATATTGATTTAAAGAGCAAGAGTTGGCATTTATTAAATGAGCACAGAAAGAAAAAGCCAAGTCTGAGCTATCAAGGTCTCGTATAACGTAAGCTGTAGAAACAGTCATACAGGCCCAACTTGTGTTGGGTATCATACAATGCAGCTTCTCATATACACTTATTCCTAATGTACCATTTCCAGACTAAAGTTACATTATGTTCTAGCCTCAGCTTACATATTTGTAATGAAATAGTTATGCTTTCATTGAAAAAATGTCCGAAAATATCCAGAGAATAAACTAAAAAGATTTTAAACCAGTTAAGTTTCTTAACAAACAATCTGTAAATATTTTTTGTGAAGGTTCTCATTCATCCAAATCATGGTATACCTGTTGCATTCGATTAGATCAACTGGACATAAAGTTTAGTTCTTGAAGACGTTTCTCTAGTCATCCAACTGGCTTCCTCAATTTGGAATGACTTGCACAAGAATCTGTTGGCAATTAAATACCCTGGAAAGTCCCAATTAGCATATAATAGCCAGGTGTTAGGGACCTTCTGAATTGAGAAAGCCATTCGGATGACTAGCGAAACGCCTTTAAGAACTACACTTTAAGTCCAGTTGATCTAACCGAATACAACAGATAATCTGCAGATATTGTTTAGTTAAATTGCAATTACCATTCTACTATTATTTTGTAGAAACAGATTTCTATATAACCTACATCGTATCTATCAGCAAAGGCTTTATCAGACACAAAACCCATTCACTTTTTCATAGCTAATAAACCTAATTTGTAAAGTCTCCACTGATGAACATTTCCATTGACCATTATTAATTTAGTTGCCTCTCTGAACACTCAGTAGCTGTTAAAAGATGTATATAGTTAGTTACTGTCACAGTATATATACTGTGACAGTAGAGCTGTCTTATTTTTACATTCTAGTGCATAGTCAAGGCTGTTGCATACACTGTAAATGGTCATTTTGAACTGGTAATTACAGGAATCACCTGTTCCCAACTTCCCATTGTCCATAGGACCCTAATCTGGGTGGTTTGTGGCAGATATGGTACTGTAGTTTAAGTTGCAACCTTGCGCTTTAATCAGGGCACCGTTTATCCAAAGGCCCGATCTGTGTGTCATGAAAACAGATTTTACAAAGATAATTTAAATATTCCATGTTTGTACATTCTATATTTTACTTACAGTGACTTGGATTTGTCTGCGTATTTGTGTTGGTTTTACATGAGATGAAATTTTAATATGAACCAAACTTTTTTCATACCTACCCACATTTCCATTCAGAAACCAAACCTGATTTGAAATTGTAGAGATATCAACACATCCCTTCATAACTCATTTCAAAAATGTTCCCATTTGAATATGTGGTTATAAACTTACTAGATTAGCACAATTATAGTAGAGAAGTAATTGTCCTAATGGGGAAAACTTCATTATATACACTCAGTGTGGCCCATGTCACAGATCACATGACCCTATATGACTGAGTCACCACTGTCAAAGGACTAGAAAACCAACAAGAAAAACAATAAATAAATGTTCTGAACAATAAGAACATATAAAGATTTAATCGGAAACCTTAAATTAATGTAAAATGAATTAACATTTAAAATATTAAAAATTTGCTAAAATCTATTAAACTTAAAGGACAACGCCACCCTCATAAGAACATCTTTTAGAAAGAATGGCCTCTTTAAAATATGTTGATATATCATGTTTGTCCTATGAATTCATTACTGTATGCCTGCTATGCTTCTGGATGCCTCATGGAAACTGAGCCATTTAGAAACCTGTACTGAGCCTGTACTGAGCCTGGGCATGCTCAGAAGAGGCAGACAGGGGATTAACATTCAGTCATTGGCTGTGATGTCAACTGTCAAATCCATAACTGACAGTTACTAACTGGAAGAACCAGGAAGCAGAAACAGGGGAAACAGGACATTGTGCAGGATTTCAGGTTAGACTTATATATTTCACCTTTCTAACTATTACTGTTTAGGGTTTTGGGGGTGATTTACCTGTGTGTAAGTTTTCATTTTAGGGCTGGACTTGCCCTTTAAAGATGGATGTATGTAGTGCACAGCTTAAGGTACCGTATATACTCGAGTATAAGCTGAGGTTTTTAGGTTTAAAAATCAACCTAAAAACCTTGACTCGGCTTATACTCGAGTCAATAGAAACTTACCTTGATTCCAGTTGCAGCCGCGATTCCCGAAGGAAAGCCGCAGTTCCCAGTAGTTCTTCGCGGGTGCGCGATATGTCATCGCGCACGCCGGCGGGATGACGTCATCGCGCAGCCGCGAAGAACTACTGGGAACTGCACAGAGCGAGCGGCAGCCGGAGAAGAGCTGAAGACTGAAGACCGGCGGAGAGCTGAAGACTGAAGACTGAAGGTGAAGACTGAAGACTGGACAGATGAAGACTGGAGAGATGAAGACTGAAGACTGAAGAGATGAAGACGAAGACTGGAGAGATGAAGACTGAAGACTGGCCAGGTACGGTAAGTGAACTGGGGGGGCTCTAGGGTGACAACAGTAGCACACTGGGGGGTGGCCATACAGTAGCACACTGGGGGGGCTCTAGGGTGGCCATACAGTAGCACCCAATACCTTTCTACTATAGGTGTTTGGAAACTACAACTCCCAGCAACGAAAGCATGCTGGGAGTTGTAGTTTCCAAACATCTACAGTGGAATGGTATTAGGCAACTATCTACCCTCGGCTTATACTCGAGTCAATCATGGGTTACCCATTTTGGAGGCAAAATGGGTACCTCGGCTTATACTCGAGTCGGCTTATACTCGAGTATATACGGTATAAAACAAGGTGTCTAAGCCCCAGAAAAGTATTCACATTGGAAAGTTATAGGAGTTATGAGCATATTTTTGCAAGGATTTGGACATATTTCTTATCTTGAGAAATACTTATGTCAACAAACACTCTGCAGGCCTCCACTCATGTGAATCAATGAAAATCTTGGAGGAAAAAATGTTCTGTGCCTTAATATTTATGTAACATATATATTTATTAGGAAGACATGCATGTAAATGGAGAAATACAAATTGGACAAAATACAAATTGGACTGATGATCAGTTAAAGAGAACAAGCTTACAAATAGAATAATTATGTTCAGTCTGGCAATGTCTTTAAAAAGTAATGCATCAATGAAAAGAAGGTATTAACAAAGGGATCCAAGAATCAGAGAGCTCTCTGCCAACTCACAAACTTGTGGCCATAGTGTTCTACTTCACTCATTAAAACCAATTCCATTAGTATGTTCTAGTTCACTTCAGAATTTACTTTCCGTGCATCATAATAACTGTATTGATATTAGCAGCATTTTAGCCTTGAGGTAAGTGCCCCGATTCTAGTGGTAATGTGCTGTTTTTCCCCCCCGAGGTGGAAGATTGGTTAAAACTGGTCTATAAATTGCAAATCAATAGTAATATTAAATGCTGCTGTTCTCTAAGTAATGTTTCTTGAAGAAAGGAAACCAGGCATAAACATGCATGATGCAGTTACTTCTGTATCCAGACATTTCAGATTTTTACCAGATTTCCCTAGTTTTATTTTCACTGCGAGATAAAAACAAAAGGTTGTAATTGTTTAGCAGCTTGGTGGCTCAGTGATTAGTACTAATGCCTTGCAGCGCTAATAAATTATGGGTTAGAATCCTCCTTTAGACACAGTTGCAAAGACGTTTGTATGTTTTCCCTGTGCTTGCATGGGTTACCTACTAAGAAACTTTTGGTTGTATGTGTGAGATAATGAGATCAGATTGTAAGGTCTTTGGACAGGGCTTGATGTAAATGGAGAATCCACAAATGAAACGCACATTTGGACCAGGCGTATCACAGCACGGACACAAACACTTCAAACGTCCATAATCATAGCCTTGCCTATGATTATAGACGATTGAAGTTGAAACGTAAAAGATTGTTACCAATAAAGATGTTGCCATTTAATTGAACAAGGAGGTTTGTGTCCTTGCTGTGTTTTGCCTGGTTGGATGCGTGTCTCCTTTGTGGATACTCTTTGCTGAAGGTTCAAACCAAGGGCCTGGGGCTGCTGCACCTGTGCCACTCGGCTACAGTGGTAAGCTGAGGGTAGGTAAGATCTGCACCTTTCTACAGTATATACTGCATAATAATAAGCATTTGTGGAAGTGTACCCATAAGGATTTAGTAAAGGGTTCGGGCCTTCTTCTACACTGGGACCACTAATTCTTAGAAGTGATTGTGTTTCTATTTTTGATTACTTTTGTAACTTTCCTACATGTTTTGTATGTAGGCCGCTACACATGAAAGAGTAGCTCTCTGTTTTGTACAGAATTTGATGTAAATGTATTAAATAATTGGAAAGGGCTCTGAAATATGTAGCACTATATAAGAAATAAATATGCATATACTGTATACTTAGAGAGAAGAGTAAAATCTAATCTAGAGTAGTTATGGTTGAAGATAGGAGGCTAGTTCTATACTTTAAACAGGGCCGGATTTACACCTCAGGAGCCTGTAGGCCCAAGGAGCCTGGTGCCCTTAGCTCCACCCTTAAACTCAGACCACACCCCTAAACCACACCCATTTCTTGTTTTTGGGGGAAGAAAATAGACATAAATGGTTCAAATGGTGGGAGGAGATTGACAGCTGCCCCTCCAACCTCAAGCGCCCCTAGGCACGTGCCTACTGTGCCTAATGGTAAATCCAGCCCTGACTTGCAAAGAAAAAAAAGTCTTCTGAGAGCACAAAAAAATCCTTATTCAGTCCAAATGGCAATAAGTATAATCGCTTCCTGGGTTGGGAAGTTGATGTATTAATTTAAGCGGTGTAAATAATCTATTTTTTTCTAATTTTATGGGATGCTCAGTTGTTTTCTGAGACAATCAATAATCAATGTAATTGTCTCATGTACTGTTTCTGGTAAAATGAATAAAGTCTAGAGCAATTTACCTTTTGTACCATTCGCCACAAAATAGCCCAATTTCAAAAAGGACACTGATGCATAAAAAACAGTATGGATTGGCAGTAATTATTGGACGAAATCTTCAAGACCCTACTTTAAAGATACAGCAGACATTTGCAATCTTTAGTACATATTGCTTGATTCACAGGTTTCACGTGAAAATATACAATATGTCAATGGTATTGCTAGGCTGGTTCTAGAGATGCAAAGAGGTTAGTCTTTGTAAAGAAATGTAATTGGCTCCTTGCCAATGGATCACCCTGAAGGAATGATGTTTTGCAATTGGTCTATCACCCATCTCAATTTTGGGTCAATTAGTTATTGCAGGGATAATCTTAGAATAATCATTATATTTATTATCTGCCTTCAGGTCAAAGTGTCAATTTCTAGTGCGTATATAATCAACAAAGTAGAAGTTTACAAGTGCTGCTTTTACATTAAATATGTTTTCCAATGGATCATTGGGGAAACATTGGGTTTCTGGGACTTTATTTCAATCCTCAATGCATTGTAATGTAAAAAGGACCACATAACTCAAAAGAAGAATTAAGTGACATAGTGTAACAGAAAAACTGGCATTTATGCTAGGTATACACACTAGGGATAAAGCCTCGATACCGTCGGATACGTGTGGCAGTGTGTGTAGTGGCTTTCCCAAACGAGCGCATGTCCGCCAAAGCGGGCATTCGGGAAAGTCCCTCACTCGGGACTGTGTGTTCCCTGATGTTTGAAGAATGACAGACAGGATCTGCAAGATCTTTCAAAAATCTTTCCTATGTGTACCCACCTTTAGTATTGGAATGCAAAACGTGCATGGTATCTTCCCATAACTAACTGCAATCAAAGAATACAGGAATATTTTGTAACTTTTAATTTTGCATAGGATTTAAGGGCTTGTTTATATTTTCATTAGCGTGAGGTTTCGTTTAATTTAGTTTCGTTCATAACTTCCTGTATCAGCTTTTGGTTTCAAAGACGATGATGAATAGAGAACAAACTAGTTTTATCTATATATCTGTCCATTCAGTATCAGACTTATTCAAAATAAGAACTTTATGTATGTTAACTAGAGGACTTTTGTTAAACGTAATTATGTCCTTCAGTACAAACACGTTCCATCAATACACAATTTGTTTTTAGGTGTATAACAGGAACACTTACTTACAGGCTAAAATTTATGTGCAAACATATCTCCAAAAACGAAATATTATGCTTTTATGATATCAGTGCATAATGTAATCATTATAACAATGAATAACTATGATCTATAGGCTCCACGGAAAAAAACGGTGGCCTAAAATTACTACCACCACATTTTGTCTGTTGGGCAACTTTTGTCCCATTCGAGAAAATGTGCAGCTGTGGGACAGGCAGTTGGGTGGGACTATGGGCAAGGCAATACAGAGCAATATCATTCAAAATGCAGTATTTTATGTCTACAGGAGTGTTAATATTTACGTAATAAGAACGCATGCACTCCGAGCACTAACATGTGATACTTATTTTGTGATGAGTCCCGGGTTTAAAAACAAATCTGATACTCGGAATGAAAGAATGAAAAATAAAAAAAAGAATATTAGAAAATTGAAAATTAGATAGAAAAATCATGTTAGAAAATTGAAAAGTCCAATCTCAAAATCCAAAATTTTGAATATTTGAAAAATGTGAGAGAAAATTCTAAAAATTTCTTTTCATTTACGTTTGAATCCGATTTTCGGAACTTCTTTTGGCCCTGCAGACTCCCACAAGTCCAGTCCTTTAAATACAAATATCATACAGAAAAGGACAGCACACTCTGATGCAAAGAGCTTTTATCCCATTTATTCAGGAACACCACAAGATAAGGTTTCAGGGAACCAACAAAGGGTGTATTTATTTAAATATATACATCATCTTCTTTTAAATTTTAAAGTTTATATCACTTGCCATGTTGATCATTTTAAGGATTTTTAAGGACGCTATTGTGTATAATATAATTAAAAAAGAGAGACTAAGAATGGTACGCATGGCCTAATAATTTAACTCAATCAATAGCCCATATCAATTTTGGTTGATCGGGACCAAATATTGGCCGATTTTAGACAAATTTTTAATCTGTCAGGGATTAAAAGTGAGTGATTAGACATCAGTAAATACGGTGATACCAAGACCTTCAATGGATCCAGGCACTACACACAATCAACAACTAATTAATATATCAATCAGTAGGTCTGACATTGGGAATATCAAGCCTAAATTGATCCTTGTGTACCAGCCCTAACTCTTTCAGTGTTGTAATCTATTATAAGATTTACCGGGGAATACCAATAATTTACTAACATATTGATTGCTTTTAAAATTTACAACAGTTCTGTTTACTTCCTCTCTCAAGGACAAAACCCAAATATCAACACCAAGGATTGCTGCCATAAACTTCTGAAAAAAGTTAATATTTAATAATATTGTCCTTGGCTAACTGGTAGACAGAGGGGTTGGAAGTGACGTTTCAAAATATCCAGTCCTTCATCTGGCATTGGTCCCATAGGCAGAGTCAGTTGATCTGTGCATGCCTAGGATCAAGAGCATGGCAAGAAACAATAGTAAATAATAACTGTTGTGAAGTTAAAGGGATCAATCTGGTGCTGAATCGCTACCTATATTAATCAAAAAGTTGATATTTGTGTTTAGTCACCCATTTAAATGAGGCACATTTTTTAAAACCATACTATAACATTTGGTAGACTTAAGGGCAGAAATAAAGATCTTGCAATTTTTTCAATGAATGAACTAAGTTTGCATGACATCACATTATGGATCCAACAGGGATTTCCGGTATTCCATCCAAAGATTTTATTTCATTTTTTCCTTAACTCTTTATAACCAAAAAGAGCATTACTGCTCCTAGCTGGTGATTTACTTTGATAAAGACATTTCACCGTCTCTGGTGTTTAGTCTGACTTTCACAGAAGAAAAATGCACTGACATTTCTAGGAGATAAAAGGAGAATTCCATGATAAAGAAATGAGATGTCCTGTGCCTGTATTGAACTAATCTGTAAAATATTGCAGGATTTGTGTGAGAACTGCTGATAGAACTGGAAGTATTTTGGATTTCTGACAGCAAATGGATATAAAAAGTCCTGTAGAGTAAACACAAAGCAGGCTGGCACAATGCACGTTTTCCCACACGGCTGCAGTAATACAAATAAGCCTGATCTGAAGCAGGCTATTATTTTAGTGTTGGACACAGACGACTTTTCAGAATTTTGACAAATAAAGTGGTTGTTTTAATGAGGTGGGCATGTCTCCACTGGGAAATGTGTGCAGAGACCACCACAATGACTGGTGATGTTAAACTGCAATTCAATCCAGGTGTGCAATGGGGAAGGCAAACATGTTTAAAATGCTAAGCAACAGAACAACACTGCAATTGGGAAATATATTTACTTACAGAAGCAAGAACCATTGAACAGTACACACAGACCAGTGAAAGACAATTATAACCCTTATGTCTAAATGCATTCAGAGCTCAGACCATACGTCAAAAACACTGCATCAAATTTGTCTTCCTGATTGTTGTCCCAGAAGGAAGACTCTTCTAAAGATGATGCACAAGAAAGAATGCAAACAGTTTGCTGAAGACAAGAAGAATAAGGACTTGGATAACTGAAACCATGTCCTGTAGTCTGATTAGACAAAGATAAACTTATTTGGTTCAGGTGTGTGTGGCGGCAACATGGTGAAGAGTCTTGCCTACAGTCAAGCATGGTGGTGGGAGTGTGATGGTTTGGGTCTGAAGGAGTATTGCAACTCACGGTTGCCTAAGCCTCGCCCACTCACAGTTGCCTAAGCCCCGCCCACTCGATGGTGCCATGGGTTACTCAGACCCCCCCTACAGAAAACTCTGTGGAAACAGCCTTTTCAGGCAGAGTGAGAACTCTGCCTGAAAGGGCTGTTTTCTCACTGTGAAAGAGAAGGGCTGTAGATTCCCTTATCTTCTCTTCTTCACACAGCAGAGAGGAGGAGGGACTTCCTGTCTCCCTCACACACTGAGGGAGTCTGAGGCTGTGCTCGCCGGCGGCACTGTGCAGGAGAAGCCTTAGGAATGTCACATGTCAGTCTCCCACCCATTAACTTTCTGGTCAGTCATTTCTGTATATCTTGGGCTGTGGAGCACGTAGAGAGGTGGTTGATGGCTCGTTTTAAAGGTAGGAAACTGGCCTTTTAAGCTTAATTTGTTTGGAGAGCACAGTTCCCCTTTAAACCGCTGTATGGTCTTGGCCCCCGATAGTTACTTACCTTACCTCTTTCCCCCGCAGCACAATCCCAGCCCTTGCACTGAACTGCAAGCAGGGGGTGGGACCGGCAGCCGCGTCCCTGACTGGCTGAGAGACAGCCAATCACGGACACGGCTGCCAGCAGTTCAGAACGTCGGGGGAAAGAGGTAAGGTAAGTAACTATCGGGGCGAGTCTCTGGAAAATTTTATAATGTGGTCGGGGCTGGGGGAAGGCTAGCTACTAATGGGCAAAGGGTTTTACTGGTAGAGGGAGAACTTGCAAAATGGGAGGGAGGGAGAGAGTGGGAGAGGGAGAGGGGGGAGGCCTGCAGTGCGAAGGACAAAATTCTCCCGGAGGGGAGACAGGAGGCAGAGTCCTATATGGACTCTGCTATCCTCCTGGTGGCCAGTTTTTCAGACTTTGGGGGGGGGGGGGGGGAAACGCGGAGAGGATTTTAGAGAGGGGGTGTAGTGGAAGATTGTGATTACATTACAGAGTGGGGCCAGTAGTGAGGGGGATTATAGTATTGGGGGTGGACATGCCCTTTAAGTTTGAGAGAGTGTGAGAGTGATAATGCCAAATTTAACACACCTGCTCCACATTCACATTTAAGACATTAATTGCTGTGTGTTGAGTTATTTTGAGGGGACAGCAAATTTATACTGTTATACAAGCTGTACACTGACTACTTGACATTGTATCAAAGTGTCAAATCTTCAGTTCTGTCCCACGAAAAGACATAATAAAATATTTACAAAAATGTGAGGGGTGTATTCACTTTTGTGAGATACTGAATGGCCTACTGCAGCCTTACAGTTTTTGTAGGCAGGGAGAGATGCTGGTAATGATTGTTTAGCAAAGGCTAGAGGATGGCAAGTTTTGGCATCTATAATGCAAATGCTAAAAATATCCAAAAGTGTAATTAAATTTAATTTTTACATTTAGCAGGGTAATTTTTTGGCTAAGAGGCCTATCTTCAAAGAATGGGCACAATCCAAATTATCTTTTTGAAATTCCTTCTAAATAAATACATTTCTTTTATGAAATCACCAGGGAAAGAGCTAAAATTTGCATTGAAATGTATGTTTAGCATTTATTGCTGTGTTTAATAGAAATATAAAGACATAGAAAAGTCATTACTAAATCCATTTACTCTAGAATCCATGTGTATTTACAAACCTTTTGAACTAGCATCCCACCTATGCAAACATCTTTGCTGTAGCTGTTCCAGAGTCTAGAATGTTGTTAGTATAGCAGGAGACTGGTCTATAAATGTCAGTGCTAGGCAACTCACTTATCCTTAAATTAACTGATGTTTGCTCAGCAGATTGGAACAGAACATTACAGATTGTCATGTACAAAACCACAAATTTTAAAAAAAACCCAGATTAACTGGTGTTTAAGGAGACCTTAACCTGAAAATGTATATTTTGGGGAACGAAAGTCAGCAAACCTGTATATGAAATTGGTCCTATTCCTATAATGCAGACAGATAACATTTAGGTACTCCCGGAGACTATCGTGTGTATTTTATTTAAATGGCTGCACAATGCTCTATTAATGTGAGTACCTCATGTGCTGTGAGTTTAAAAACCTGTGTCTGCAACACATCTGAATTCATTTAAGAGAAATCAAAGCTGATTAACATCGTGACAAAGATGAATGTAATGGAGAGCTAACTAGGGGGCATATTTATAAAGGTTCATTAACTTTTCGCGGCCTTTATTCCCTCCATTTTCGCAAAAATTGCATTTTCTGCGATTTATTAATGGCAGGAAAACGTCAACGAAAAGTTAATGAATCGTTAACTTTTTGCTCCTATCGGAACAGTTACTGCTGCTTCTATTTATAAAGCGGCAGTAACTGTTATGCATCGCTAACCTCGGACGTTTTACTTCGCCACCTTCAAGGTCGAGGATCTTCCCCCTGGATCTCGGCGGAGGTGTGGGGCGCGGCTAGGAGGGGTGGAAGCACCCTCCAGCCAGGGCCCTGAGAAGGGCTTTTTGGGGCTTAAGGGGTCCCGCAGCTCGAGCTGGGACCCCCCTCCTCGGCCCTATCAGGGCCTTTGAAGCACTTACAAGTGCCCTTGCGGCTCTAACAAGAACCCTTTGGGGCTTAGGGGTCCCGCAGCTCGAACCGGGACCCCCTTCCCCGGCCCTATCAGGGCCCTTGCGGCACTTACAAGTGCCCTTGCGGACCTAAGAAGAGCATTTGGGGCTTAAGGGGTCCCGCAGCCCAAACCGGGACCCCCCTCCCTGGCCCTTGTAAGGGCCCTTGCGACACTGAGAAGTGCCTTTGGCTGGGGGGTCCCGCAGCCCGAACCGGGACCCCCAGTGAGCGGCTCTTAAAAGAGCCCTTGGGCAGCGTCTTCTTTCTTCCAGCCCCGGCGACACCAGCTCCGCTGAGGCCGCCGACCCCCGAGAAGTACCCCTGCAGCCACCAGGTGTACCCCCGTCGGGTGCCGGCGACCTTAACAAGGCTGATGTTGCTGGCATCTTGATCCATCTTCGGGCTGGCGAAACCAACCCCACTGAGGTCGCCAATGCAAGGCAGCGGAGCCGATGTTGCCAGCCGCTTCTTTCTTCAGCCATCTACTCAGATGGCATCTGAGGTCCGCGGTAGAGTGCACTTCTTTATATAGGTTTGCAGAAAACCCTAATCCTTTTCTGATTGGTCAATTTTTGAATGCTTTGTTTACATGGTTTACATTAACCAATCAGATTTCGGGAATTTTATGCCATCGCAATAGATGGCTGAAGAAAGAAGAAAGAGAGGGTGCCTCCACCCCTCCCAGCGGGCCCATCCCCTCCCCGCCAGCGGCGGGGCAGGGAGCTTGGAGGGGCTGCTGGGGAGGGGGTGCATGGCGGGTGGTCGCGACCACCTGCTGCTGCCCCTTCCCAGCAGCCCCTTCTAGCCTCTTGTTCCATATGTTCACCGCGAGCGGGGATGGAGTTGGGAGGGGCTGCTGGGAAGGGGTGGTGGCGGGTGGTCGCCACCCCGGGGGTGGAGGGCCGGGTCGGATGCGGCTGCCCCAGGATCGCCGGGAAGGGATTTTACGTTCCTTTGCGGCAATATTACATTGTGCTAAGTGTAGTATCGCCGTGTAGGGACTTAAAATTACCGCCGGACACTGCGGCCACAATACACATCGCGGCGATGGCGCTCATCATTATAAATACGGCAATATCGCTGTTTGACCGCTGTTTTTGGCCCTTTATAAATATGCCCCTAGATCTGCGAGGCAGATATGTAAATGCAGTCAAGAGACAGGTACTCAGTGCTGATTAGGTATGCGACACAGGTGAATGCAATAAAGAAACAGTTAATCTGTGCGGATTAGGTGCTGATTAGTGTTGATTACACTCCGTGACACGCGACATGCATAAAAAAAGTCTGTAAATTATAACTAGAACACACTTTTACAGAACCCATAGCTAGGTAACAGCACAATTCTTTAATATATCCCTCATGCTTGTACCAAATTTCATGTCTCTAGCTTAAAAACTACGGGATTAGATACAGTCCAAAAAATGGGTGAAATAAAATAGAAGAAGAAATAGAAAGAACAGTAGTTCTACTCTTTTAAGACAAATTAATTAGGGAATGTTTTGAGGTTTATGTAAAAAAATGTGCGTGTACTTTCCTTGTCGTTATTATTCATAGTTGATTTTTTTGTTTTTTGCGGTTAAATTTATTATACAAAAGATTGTATCCCTTTTGTATTCTTAAATATATTGATGCTTTCAAATAGCATTCTTATATTTGCATGCAAGAAAAGCCTGCATGTATGCTTGGCTTACAGTGAAAGGGCTACTTGGTTGTGGGTCCAAAAGGTCCCAGTCCTCCCCTGCTGTCTGGTGCAGCCAGATGGTAAACAGCTGTTATCATTTTGCCATTGTACTCAGGACTTCTTGAAGCACCTGCTGTTCATGATAATCATATGCATACACAGTGCTTTATCACAACCAGGACAGTTTGGGTGTTGTTCAATATACACTTGTATCTGTCTTCCATCAAATTCTCCTGTAAGCAGAGCCTTGACAGGTAACAGTTAACTAAGGTTTATGTCACCTAGCCTGGTGTTTGGGTATTCACACCAATAATTTAATTTGACTCCAATTCCCATGAGATCTACTATAGGATCCATTGAAGTCTAGTAGAACTACGTCTCTGTATTTTTAGGTTAGGCTGACAGTTTGCATTTGAGTCTTCAGTATTTTTTTTGTCAATTAATCTAATATAATGGAATGTGTCCTTTGGAAGCAATATTGCATTATGTAATGGGGTTGAACAACATTATTATATCACAACACAATAGAGGTTTCATAATCAAGTCTTGGAAGATTTGATGTTTTGCCAAGTAAACATATAAAATACTTGTACTTTATTATCTATAGAACTGAATTTCTGCCTGTCAGGTAATTTTTGTAACATATTCTAGCATATTTACAAATCCTGATATTTATATTGCTTTATTATTTAATTTTGAATATCCTTTTATTTCACATGTTCACTTCATTATCACTGTATCAGTTTTAGGCCCTCCCTCAGACATATTTTATGGTTTTATTGCTATAGGGTATAATGTTTCAAATGAGAAGAAGACGTCACTTTGCATCTCTAGATACCACACTAAAAAAAACATAAGCTGAACTTTTATCAACAATAAAATGGTGGGCACAGGACTTCTCGCCTAATAAAAGTATAGGAGAACTAGCTGGTATTTATACAGCTTATATTTACCAGTCATGCCAGTGAAATACTGTCCAGGTGGCAGCCCTAAGTACAGCCGCATCTGTTACTTCATAGCTGAACACTTTGCTGATGCCAAAAATAATATGTATGAAAGTTTTTTGTTTTTGTCCAAAGCAAGCTCACCTGCAGCCAAAAAACAGGGATTCGGATGCTCTGTTGCCAGGCAACAGTTTCCAGACACATGTGCGCATTACTTCCAGATGCATCAATATTAAAGGAAATCATTTCATAAACCCTTTATTAGCAAACAAGTCTTCAAAAGACTACTGCATAATAGAACATTAGGTGCTTTGGGAACACAGACATTAAATAAAAGGTAATGAAATCTAAAATGCTTAATATAAGCTTTCATCCAGAATAAACACTGTGTTATATATTTTTCTATTTACTTTGCAAGCCTTGTTTAATAATAGTTTGAAAAAACACAACTAAATACCGTAGATGCAATGCAACAGTAAGGAGAATGTCAAATCTACAAATCCCTGTTTGTTTTAATGTAACAAAATAGGCTGTATATATGAATACAAACCACACTCTATGAGTACCAGACCTTACATGTTAAAGAAATATCTGTCAATTACTCCACAAATTAAAGTGTACATTTTCTACTTTTTTCCAAGCACATTGTATACTTGTATAGGGTTTTTAAAGTTTGGGTCCATGGCAAACAGTCTATTCATTCAGTATTCATGGGCCCCTTACATTAAATTCCAAATAGCTTAGAACTGTATTTCTGTTTAATGTATGGTAAGATAATTTCTGGCACATGTTGGATGTGATTGGACAACTAGCCTGCAATAAATAGAAGGCAAGTTATCTGTATTCTAATTCTAATAAGGGAATGTCTTGAGGTAAATCCTCTGGGCTTTTAAGGTATTTTAAGATTTGAAGATCCAATGCTGATTTAAATGTCTAAAAAGTGTATGGCATTAGAGTTCCTCATTAACACATCTGGTATCAGGGCTGCCATCAGGGGGATGGGTTGTATATAAAGTACTCCTGTACTAGGTTGGTCCTGATTATATTCCCACTCGCATGGGACCCAGACACCAATTACTTTAAGGGCCCAGAGATTTTGTCTGATGTACTTGAGCCCCTGATTTCTATCATTTTAGAATTAACATAGAGATAGAGGGAATGAGATAAAGGACCTTAAACAATATTTTCCAATTTCAGTATTCACTGCATAAAATAAAGTCAGACAAACTGGCTGTGCATTTACCTTCCCCTGTAGGTCCTCAGAGCTCTCCGTGTCCATGTAAAGAGAAAGAAGCTTTGGCAATACATTAGTAACAGCAACAGCACGTGCATGCTCTGGAGTGTGTCTCCCAATCTGGCCCAGCGACCAAGCAGCAGCTGCCTTTATGTGATCTTCAACTTCCTCTGACAGGCAGATGGCTAATTGTGGAACCCCCTGCAATGTGCGACACAATTGTGCAGAATAAAGAGCAATGCATTGCAACAGCGCTAACAAATAACACAGATTACCGAAAGATAAATCTATTTTTAATGGTTTAATTTAATCAGTGTGTTTATTTGAGTTCTTGTGAATACAAAGTGTAATGGATAAATAATAAAATCTAGTTCCCTAGAATATAAGACTTTATCTACTTAAGAAAGGCATTGTTATTATTTTATCGACACTCGGTTTGGATTTCTTTGATCTTAAAGAAATCTTTGATGGACAGACCTTCTCTGATTAGCTTTGTCAGTTGGTTCACAAAACTTTTGAAAGGTGTGGGAACTCACTGTTTTCTGTAGAACTGCATTGTGGTCCATGGGAGGCAAACATTCCAAGCTGCCTAGTGAGCCTGCAAGGTGGTAAAATACCCTTAGGATTTAAGCTGGCCATACACTAGGCAGACATTAGAAAGACCACATTTTACAAGCAGTGGTTTTTATCTTGAGATGTTTCTATCTGACCCATTCAGTTTGTGAATATTAAAAATGATCACCATTTAGAAGGGAACTGCTAACAGCCACAGTGACAAACCTTAGTTCATCCATAATAATAATATTCTCATCCCCCCATCCTCTCCCATTAAAAGTACCCAGAGTAAGGCTCTAATAAGCCAGATCCGTATAATGCAGGAAATCAGTCAGTACAGTTCAATTCACTAGCACTATTCATCCATTCCTCCCATGGCTTGTGCTCGGGGCAGGGCCAATCAGAACCAAACATTTTAGGTCCTTAACCTGGATACTATTATTAATTTTATTGAGAGGGGGTGGGGGGAGCTGAATAGTTGCAGGATGCTTGTTAAGAAATATCTCGTTCAAAGTTCTATGGGGTATACTACAAATTGGGGTGTACAAAAAAAACTTGTTTTACGCAGTTTTTTTAGATTGTAGATTAAAAACAAAAGATATTTTCTAATTATTTTTAGTATTTCTGTTGCCTTTTTAAATTCCTACATAAAACAATTTAAATAACAAGATAATTTATTTAACTCAAATTGGTGAAAGGTTAGTAAAGTGATACCCTTTATTGGCTAATAAAACCATTTTAGGATTTGCAAGCTTTAAAGAATCCTTAGTTCGCCTCTTTAGGAAGCCAACCGAAGATTCTCTTAAGCTTACATTTTCCAAAACTGGTTGAGAACCCAATGAAAGGTATCATTTTAATAAATCTTTTGCTGCTTTAAATAATGGCTGACACTGTACAAACCTCTACTACTAAATGAGTGGTTTCAGCTGTGCAACATTAGAGCAATGTCACAAGTCAGCTTCACTCATGCTTTACTCAAATACCTTTTTAATGAAAATGAGTTAATTAAGTTTAAAGAGTATCATTTTGTCAGCATTCTGCAAGCACAGTACATAACATGTTTGATTTGATGGTATCACGGACTACAGGCTGAGGTTTTTATTTGATTAAAGGACATGTCCACCCTAAAAACAAAGAAACTTGTTAGTTACCTGTCCCCCCTTTGAACTGATATATATAGCACATTATTAGATGTATTACTAACCAGATATATAAGGATAATTATAACCCCCATTCTGGTAGTTCCTAAAAGCTCATTGAGCAGGGTTAGGAGGTGGAAATATGGCTAAAAAGTAAATGTGAACTACTGCTGCAGAACAAATGAAGACTAATGTATTTAGAAGAATGTCTGTAAGACTAAAACACATTAAACTTGTTTTTCTAACATTTTAAGCGTTGATAAAGCATCAATAAAATGTCTGTCCATTGAAGTCAATGGAAGCAACATGTTCCTAAAGATTGAGAGGTACTATCGAGGTGTTTCTTTATTTTCACATAAATGGCCTCCTTGACACCTCTCTTGAACCAGTCATGTTCCTTTGCCAAGATGAAATTACAATCTATAAATGTATGTCCTTTTTCCTTAAGATGCAGGTACATGGCTGAGTCCTGACCCAAGTGTAATGTCAACATCTAGTATCTTGATTAAAGAGCCGAAAAGCTTTTTATGTGCAATTACACAGGTTACATTAAGTACAGAGTCAACCAAATATGATAAATCCTAATATCCTTTAGGAAGATTATTTAAATAATGAACAGGCAATATATTAGGTGTTGTGAAATCTACTATGGATACACCTGGGCAGAGAAGATACTGTGTGCAAATTGGTTTTAATCACACTGGCTGAACATAATTCCATCTGTAGGCAAAATATGTAGGCACATACAGAACATGTATGGCATTGAACAGATACAAATGATGATTAATACTTCTTTTGTATTGTGTTTTTCTTTTATATAAAATTTTGCTCAATACTCTTCAGTGATCCATCCAAAAAATATATACACATCAAACTGACTAGTGTCTGTGCCCAAACACAATGCTTTAACTTATTCATTTATTCAATTCATTATTCAATATTCCTTATTTTTCAGATGGAATAGAGAGACTGTACATGAAGGATGTATACCTTCATGATTTCATGAAAAACCAACCAACCTTTGAAATGATGACAGCCATTGCAAGGTTTTCGGAATGAGCAGCAACATAACCAAGCATCATAATACCAGGGAGGCGCACATTCCCCTTGCAGTCTCCAATGCAATTGATGACAACAGCCACTCCTCCAGCATTCACTATCAACTGGGACAGCTAAAAAAACAAAGAGTTATTGACTTTGTGAAGAAAGGCGCCACAGCACATACACTATACATACATGCAAGGAAGGGTGATTCTAGATCTGTATTATATATGTATACCTGCAAGTTGGGAAATTAATGAAGCTACACCATGAAATCCCAAGTCTATATCCCAGTTTTGCATACAAAACAGCAAACTAGTATGAAAAATCAAACCCCCCTATAGACATGCAACTACTGTCCCATAAATATCTTGAGAATGTGAGATGGCAGGCACATACACTAAAGCTGGCCATACACTAGGCAAACATTAGATAGATTAGTGAGTGATCGGCCAGGACGAATCACTGTCAGTCGTGGCAAAAGTAGCTGCCGCTGACAGTCCTCCGCAACTGATCCTGTGGTCCACACAAACAGCAATAATTTACCAACATGTCCGATCTTCCAATCCAGAGGCACGGGTGACAGACATCGGTCACCGGTGGCAACAAAAAAAAGCATATATTTTTTAGCCCGATTGACCGATATGCAGAAGTAACGGTCTGTTGGCCTGAAAAATCCGCTTGTGTATACCCAGATCTGAAGAAGGGAGGAAGCTGTAAAAATTTGTTTAAAATAAATAACTTAATTTTAACTAAACAGAAAATCTGGTATAAAGGAATTTTTATTATAAGGAGTGTTCTAAATCTAATTCTATGCCGAATGCATTCCTTAAGGTTTATTCTCTTTAATGGTGTTCATGTTAATGACACATCTACAAACTTTGTTATATATCTAAATAATCTAGGGGCTGATGCAATAAGATGTTAAAAATTTACCCATGTTATTAATCTGCAACAACCAATCAGATGTTATCAAACTGTAACCCAGTAAAAAGCCAACATCTGATTGGATACTGCAATTTTTTTGTATCAGTTACAACATACAGTGGAGTACAATGCCCAGAGCATGAGCATTCCAGAAGCACTAAAAGCTAATGAATTCAGCAGATGCCTACATGTGTAGGCTGCAGTAGCAATGTCACTAGTGGATGAAATAGTACATTGACTGTAAACCTAAAAATAAAAATTAATACTGTCACCTTAATAAAGTGAAATCATGAACATGGTAAAATCTAATAAAAGCTAAATGTGCTGGAAAATAAAAGATAACTGAAATGATTTATTTGAATTTATTTCAGGGAGTTTGATAAGATTTCTATTAACTGTTTCACAACATATGGCCAATGGGTTATTTTTGTGTAGGAAAGAAATGAAGATGTTTACCAAATGGAGATAAACGGATGTGAGATGTTTCAGATGCACCTTGTCAGATACAGATACAGAATGAGGTTAATAAATAGACTTGCAAAGTTGCAATGAAATATTGCTGTGTTTATAGAATGAAAGTTCACAGTTTCCAGCCCTCCTCTTTATTGGGTTAAACATTGCTGTATAGTACACACATACACACTTGTTAATTCACTAGATCAGATTCATCATGTCTCATGGCAGTTTAACATGGACCCTAGAGGGCATCAGGTCACTTTACCACAACCCACAGAATCCATGCTAAGCCACATTACTACAGCAGGCAAAGAAGACAAACCATTTAAAGCTCTCAAATATCAACTCATCTGATGATTCATAACCAGAATCATTAAAGGATCATTATTACTCTTTTTTCCTTAAATGCTGGTCTTGAAATAATCCCTATTAAGGCTGAAGCCACACTACAACGCATCTATGTTCGCGTTCCCGCGATTTTCATGTTAGCGAAATCCTTACAGAATGTTTAAACCTGCATTTTCTTTGCATTACCTCTGGCGTGTGCCGTGCAATTTCTCTTATAAGGGTTGATGCATTTTTCTTTACATATTCATCAGAGTCCTTCAGACATGTCAAAACGACAGGGAAGATTTCAGCTTCGACCACCATTTCTGCCAAATCGACAGAATGCTTGGCAATTTGACTTAGGGCAGACAGAACCTGGCGCTTTAAGTAAACATAGGAATTAGTTTTCTAGACTGTAGAGAGAGACATAAATGCTGTCCACACAACACAGGACTGACAGTAGCACATAAATTATCTAGCACATAGGACAATATTCAATATAAATTATCTAGAACATAGGGCACTATTCCATATGAATTATCTAGAACATGGGACACTAATCCATATAAATTATCTACAACATAGCACAATATTCCATATAAATTATCTAGAACATAGGACACTAATCCATATAAATTATCTACAACATAGGACAATATTCCATATAAATTATCTACATCATAGGACAATATTCCATATAAATTATCTAGAACATAGGACACTGTTCCATATAAATTATCTAGAACATAGGACAATATTCCATGTAAATTATCTAGAACATAGGATAATATTAAATACAAATTATCTGGAACATAGGGCACTATTCCATATTAATAATCCAAAACATAAGACAATATTCCATATAAATTATCTATAACATAGGACAATGTTCCATTTAAATTATATATAACATATGACAATATTCCATTTAAATTATCTATAACATAGGGCAATATTCCATGTAAATTATCTAGAACATAGGATAATATTAAATACAAATTATCTGGAACATAGGGCACTATTCCATATTAATAATCCAAAACATAAGACAATATTCCATATAAATTATCTATAACATAGGACAATATTCCATTTAAATTATCTATAACATAGGACAATATTCCATATAAATTATCTAGAACATTGGGTAATATTCCATATAAATTATTTAGAACATAGGACAACATTCCAATTAAGTTATCTATAACATAAGACAATAGTCCATATAAATTATTTATAACATAGGGCAATATTCCATATAAATTATTTAGAACATAGGGCAATATTCCATATAGTAATTAGCTAAACACACAATTTTAAAAATGAATTCACTTTGGATGACTAACTGCGTTACAGCTACTATCTGGGAATGTTCTATATTTGTTAAAATTCTCATGCTACCCCTCTATCAGAAAACCACAATGGTTATATTTGTACCTGAATGTTTTATAATTACAGTTTACATGTGTACTTTAACTGTTAGAGACTCTAGCTTAAATATTGTTATGTAACCATTTGTATTTGTGCTATGATTGTGCTGTGCATGTGTGAGCTAATAGACCCTTGGTATAATTAATAGCTATGCTACATTTGTGAATGAAATGCTTATTGACTTTATTCATATAGTCAATAAGCTACCAAGCAATGCACTTAGAAAGAAAAAATCTTCTTGCTTCTCTTTTCAGATGGCCCAACAGCCCACATAAAGCCTGTATACACATTTAAACAAGAAAATGCTTCTTTCAGATTTCACACATTATAGACTCGTAGCCTTCCCTAATATGCTTTCTTTGTAGCTGTTAACAAAGCATTGTAGCCCTTTAAGGTTCAGACTGCAGAGCTAATAATAATAATAATAGTGTTGTAGGGGGAGGGTGAACAAAGATAATACAACCCCCTTAGCACGTTGGTATTTATCATTAACAATATTTTAAGTCACTAGCTGTATCTATTATTATTATTACTATTATTATTGTGGATTTATATAGTGCCAACATCTTCCGTAGCGCTTTACAATTTCATGTATACATTCACATCAGTTTGTACCTTATTAGGTACATAAAATAAATACATCAATTGCCTTATTGAATATTGATTTATTAACATGTTTGTTCCTACTACATAGAATCCTACATGTACATACTGTATGAATACACACCAACAGGAGGAAACTCTTTATGATGCAGAAAGAGTCATTTGTTAAGAAAGGCAGAACACATCTGAATGCAGATAAACTATTTTCTGTTTTGCTTGACCCCATAATGATATTTTCTGCATTAGAATTTCTTTACACTTTGTTTACAATGTAATAGACATGCAAATAAATTACACTAAAGTCTGCTTTACAACAGGGACTTGTGCTCACAATATTCCATGGCCTAAAATAGTCTTCAGTTCATCAGAGGCCCTTTTTTATACACTAGGGATTTATGAGAAAGAACAATAACAAACTAACAACATGTTAGCAGGGTAAATTACTCAGAAAACTCCCTGTGGTAATTTGCATTAATACCTAATTTTATTACAAGGCACAATTAACAAGAGACTTACAGCCGTAAACAGTACTCTACTCACGTTTACAATTACACAGTAAACATTAAATTAACGCATTCTGGAAAATGTAATGATGCTGTAAATACAGAATAAATTAAAAATGCTACTGATAAACATACACACACATAATGATCTATGGACAGATGTATTAAAATTAATTGGGAAAAATCCACAGGAATTTGAAGAGCAGCCAACACAGTTCAGGCACAATGAATCGAAATACAATTATTTCTTTAATGCAATAATTCTGTAGATGAACCAAATGAATGTAAAATACAAAGGTAAAGCACTGAGAGTTGTGAAATTGATCACATAAGAAAGGAAAAGTGGTTGTTTCTAGAGAACTCTGGGTTCTTCCTTGATTTTGGGATTAATAAATGGGAGCTATAGACATTTAAGCAGTTCCTAGAGACTGGAGAACAGTGTATTGTATTCAGACTTTTAAAAGGAATATTCATTACCATTATTAAGCTTTATACCACACAGTACAGAGAAAAATACGTCCTGGAAAATATTATATGATACCCTGTTATACTTTAAAGGTTTAAAATCCTGGGGACATTTGGAGAGACATTTTTTAGACTAAATAATGATATATTCAGTAACAATCTTGTAAACAGACAATGTCCACAAAGCATAAAGTACCTTCAGTTTAGCATCTGGATTGAGGATCATCTGAGCTAAGTGGGCTATTGCCCCCGCATCCACCACCGTCTGTGCTAGTTCAGGAGAATGCTTTGATAGATCACTCAAGGCTGAAGCAGCAATCCTTTTCACAGCAATTTCTGGCTCTTGAATACAGAGTACTAACAAGGGAACAGCTCCTGCATCCACCACAGCTTGTGACAGTTCTGGAGGTCCAACAAGAGATAATCATGTAAGTATGGGTGACTGACCCTTGTGCCAGTCATTTTTCACCATGACAGAAACACCAAAGAAAAAAGGACACAGTGGACTTTTCTGTCTGGATATCTGCATTTTAAATCAGCACTCCCAGTTCCTGAAACCCATGTGGACCAATCCGAGCCTGAAAGGAACACCAGTCAATAGTTGGACCCCTTTTTGAGGTAGATTAGGCTGAAATAGCTTGCTATTCTACTGGGGAAAAGGACTAAGCAGATGTCAGCTGTATAAGCACTGGCTATTTTGCGCTTTCCAATAGACTTGTATTTTCCACATGGATAACAAACAAATACAATAAATGACTACATTGCACCAGTCTCTTTAATGAGAGGTAGAGTTTTCAATTATATTTGCTATGTTTATGTGGAGATATTGTCAGTAGTGCAAAGCCCTCTGAAAATACCCTCTAAATAAATACAAATTTGGAGTAGAAATACTTCAACCCTTTCCCCTGTTTTTAACAAAATCTATGTATAATTATTTACCATTTTATTTGTTTGCAGTCTTTTTTTTTCTTAGATGTTCCCCATTAATCATGTACAATTAATGTTTTTTTTGTTGTTCAATCTGTCAGTTTTTGTTTTATTGTAAAAATGACTATATTTTAGTTCATAAACTCAAGAAAATGATATATAGAGTTTATCAATGGATAATACACATAAATATACATAACTGGTGCTTTCAAAATCTGCAAGGTGTGTCTTTACATCACTTCCAAAAACTTTACAATACACAATAGTAAAATAATAGCAATTCTATGTTATTATTATATTATAACAATCATTATTATTAATATTAGTGTCCACATGTGGCAAAAATAATTACAATAGAAAATACATTTTAAATGATTTTAAGTATAACAAACGAGAAATGTCAATCATGTTTATTTTGTTAAAAAAAAAAAATCTACCTCGTGTTTTTATGTGGAAGATTACATAATACACATAACATTGCTTCTGTTAAAATCCCCCAAGAATAACATAATTTCAACTTTGTAAGCTGAAAATGTAAAAGGGAATATAATGAGGGATTCGGGGAAAGGAGCATTTTAGGAAAAGTATATCCTGTGGTTTTCTCCTGAGCACAGGGTTTATTTACAAAATTGCTTTAGGGCTTAAATGGAAATGCAATGTAATTATCCCAAAGGTGAGGTAATTTGAGCCACTAAGGTGACTGAACCGCAAAGAGTTTCAAGAACAGATACTATGTTAAATACACTGTGCATTTTAAATGGCCCATAATGGACAAATTATCAAATTACAACTTTAATACAGGATCTGAAACCAAGCAACAAAGGCACACATCAGTCCCTGAAAATATAATGCAAATGTCATTGGAAATGCTTCTGCAAATCCAGTCATTTAGAACCATTGTCAACCATTCTTAACAGACGAACCAGTGTTTTGTACTATTGAACTGCTGTACGAAATGTCATCTGCACATTGATATTTAGGGGCATATTTAACAATAGATATTGTGACGGAAATGGGATATATAAAGTAGTGAAATTTTGCTGCTTTGGTTTTCTGTTCTTTTTTGACACACTTTGTAAGTTGCATGCCAAAATAATTCAAGTCTGAGGTGGAATCCATTTAGGGGATATTTTGTGGCCTAGAAATGTTATTTTCTATTGAAAAAAGGGATCAAGCGTTCCAGACAAAAGAGCTCGGTCGCGGCTATCCCCACCCAGACCATCCGATATTTCCAGCCGACTGATACAGATGGCTCCAAATATTGTATGTAGGGTGTGTACCCAATAGGCAATAAACAGTCTGATACTTTCCTACATGTTTTATAAATGAATCAGTTTTACTGTAGAAAAATACAATACAATGTTATAAATCTAGCCCTAAATCTAAATCTGGGTGCGTATAGGGAGAACGTTCAGGACTGCACATTTCCTTCAGCCACGGCTGGCTCTCTATACTTCACAACAAGGGGGCAACCATGGGCGAGGGAGATTTTCCATCAGTTAAGAGTGTTCCCGGGGTACCCAACTTAAGGCCTGGCAAACATGCTAATATAGGCTTAAATATTATATGCATTTTTTTATGCCAGTTTCAAATGGGAGCCTATTGGCCTATGTATTTCCACCTTATGTGTATTGATATTCTACACCTAGGTCCTGAATTGGGAAAAATGTATATATTTATAATATATGTTGAGATGACAGCATAAAAGCTATATAATGAAGTCTGCAGTACACACAAGTGTCAAATCAAGAAGCAATTTTATATACTGTGTTTGTAGAAATAATCATAATAAATATATATTGGGCACTGCAAAAAAGACAAACAAACAGACAAACAAACAGGTGGCAAAATAAAGCAGGAGTAGATAAAATATGGAGTTAGCAAGAAAAAGTAAATATGTAGGAATAAGTTTTCTGCTTAGCAACTTCTAACTGTATTCAATATAATCTACAGGCAACCATGAATATGTCTCAAGCCAGCAAAAGATCATCTTAACCACAAGATGTGACTGATAAGCTCAGTGCAGTGCCATTAGCACATCTCCTGCTTGTTAATTTGTGCATTGTGCATGACACTTCTGTAGCTTCTATCGAAACATCCTGCCACAGATATTAGTTGTTAAGATTACGAGATATAAAATCTTAACAACTAATTAATTCCACCATTACAATAAGGAAAGAGAAATGTTTGAGGTTTCAAAAAAAAGTGTATTTTTACTGTATAAGACAGGAACCTTAACACTAATATTTTTTTTTTTTTTAAAAACAAATTAATGTTTTTCAGTAACAAATTTATTAAAGCCCATGTTTACCTTTAGAACAAAAAAAAAGGTCAATTGTCTGTTACCTGACCCCAACTCCAGCTGATATATTTTGCACTTAAAGAGGAACTGTGGTCCAAAAATGACTTTAGGTAAATTGATAGAAATTGCTCTCCTGAGAATTTTTGCAATCTAATTCCATTGTTTATTTTACATAGTTTTGAAGATATTTAAATTTTTGTGTGTGATATGGCAGCAGCATCACAAGGTCCCCTGCACTTCCTGCTTCCTGCTCTGAAACCTGTCAGTCAATCTGCCCTGTGTCTCCTCCCCTTTGCAGCCCCCCTGGTCCCTCCCACTCATGGAACCCTTGGTCCCTCCAGTTGCAGGCCCCCCTTGGCCCATTCCCTTACAGCCTCATGTGGCCCCGCCCACTTGCGTGTGCCTAAGCTCCACCCGCTCACAGGTGCTGTGGGCCAATAAGAAAACTTATTAAATATTTGGTTACAAATGCATGTAATAAACTTGCAAAAATAGCAGTTGGGGTTGCAGGCAAATAACTTACAAATCACCAGTTTTTTGTTTTATGGCTTCTGTAATGCACTTAATTGCTAACACCCACCCACAACTTATTTCAAGACTAGGGGGCCTATTTATATATATTTTCCCCATTTGCATAATTATTTATAAAACGGATCATATCAACCACTGCAATATGCGGTAATATCACCATATTCATATTCAAGTCCAAAAAGAGAGATAGCACCAGATTTCTATGAATACCAGACCAGGGCTGTAACTGAGAATTAGGCAACAGGGGGTCTTTAGCAATGAAAACACTCATGTATATGTGGATATAAGACCCCCATTCAACTAATGTAACAGCGAAAAGCAGAAATTGGAAATCTGAGAATTGGTAAAATTGGAAATGCCCCTAAGTCGGTTGGCATGAGCCCGTACAGAGCCTTTTAAACTATAGTGCCCCCTAGTTAAAGGGAGGACAGATATGTTGCAAATATTGTCTGAATTTTCACAAAAGTGATGCCTTGTACACACAACAGTGATCAATAAATAATATGTAGGTCGGTGCACCATATCTTTATATATATCCCTGTGGAACGTATCCATAATACGGTGCTCAGAGGGTATACTAGTATATATCAAACAACTAAGACCAAAGAGGTCTAAAAAAAGACCCTCCAAAGAGCACAACCACTTCAGGGTTCTATATCAATCAACTTTATTTGGTAACACAATACACCCTCAAACATGTTTGAGGGTGTTGAAAGTTGATTGATATAGAACTCTGAAGTGGTTGTGCTATTTAGACACACAACAGTGATGCCTTGTACAAACAACAGTTACTACAATTCTACAACTTTCTAAAGAAACAATTAGGCAAAAGCTCTGCTAATAATGCTTTTTTCCCCCTGAAGGAAAGGGAATCGTTTTTTTTCCCTTCAGAAAATTGGTACATTCTACTATTTCCAACACATTGTTAATTGTAAAATGGTTGACTTGAAATAAAAGGATAATAAAAGTCTGAAAATAAAGTTCAGGTGATTCCCCATAAAATGATGGATGTAACTTCTATTTTTAATTTTTGAATGATAACAGGTTCTTTAAAACTATTTGAATAATTGATTCTCCCTTACTTTCTAGCAGAAGTAAAGGATCTTGGGAAGAAGAGGAGCAGCATCCACAAACACATTCATTTCTGATAGTTAAAAATGTAGCAGATAAGGTTTCCTCGTTACATGGGAAATCACTTGGACTTAATTTATTATTACTTCCCTTCTACTTTAATATCAAGACTCATAGCTGGTGGTACTACTGCTCTGCTCTATATGCAAGTAATTTGCCAATTGAAAAAGACAGCATGCGGTACTGCAAGTCACAAAGTGGTTTAACTTTTGAATTAACCTTTTTGTACATCTGGAAGTAATCAGTGGTATTGTATAACCATCTGGCCATAAAACCCTTTTTCATAATAAGTGGTATTGAACTTATCAGGGAGACCTGTTTATTGCATCTTCCTTTTCATGCCATGGAAGATACAGGAAATATTTCCATTAAAAACTACCAGCATTCCTTGCAGCAAAGGGAGAATATACTAGCCCAAATTCACTGTTTTTATAAGTTAAACCTTAAGATCAAGCCCCTCAAAAATTAATAATGGTAGTTTTCCTAAATATTTCTGCATGTGCACAAGCGGATCATTCAGTAATTTTGAACTCATTAAAAATATCCTTGTATCCTGCACTCCAAAATCTGATGTATTTTTTCCTTGGCCTGGATAATTTTTTCCTTCATAGACGTATTAAACCGTATTTCTGTAGAAACTGTGTGACTTGGCTGCTTGCCCGCTCTTTGAGTGGGTATAGACTCAACTCACACAGGTGTAAAACCTCTTGAGATTTTCAGAATGCTGCATCACAGAAGGATATAATCACGTTCAATGACCTCTGAACTATGGTACAACAATTTTGGAAAGCCACAGATTACCATAAATACCATGGACTGTCTACACTGCCATGGCCTTTTTTTTTTTGCACAAGTGCAAATGAGATTAACCATAATCCCTCTGTTTCTTGTAAAGTTCATATGCATGAAAAGCCTCTACTCTGAAATCCATTACTGAAGTCCATCATGTCTCTACACTCAGGAAATACATGTGTTACTACACTGCAACTGGAGCTGTTCAGAACAAGGCTCATCAGTCATTAAATTGAAGAAAATATCCTCTAATCCTGACAGAGAAAATTACGTTCTGTATGATGACTGAAGTAATAAATTGGGTTTGAAAAAAGAAACACTGAGGAAATTAATTAAGAAAAGAACTGAATGAAAGAAAAGGAGGGGGGAAATGTAGAATGGGTGGGGTCAGAACAGGGTATTAGGTAGAAAAATGGCAAAACAAAATATCTGTCTATAGACATATGTGTAATCTACAGTATCTCACAATAGTGAGTACACCCTCACATTTTTGGAAATATTTTATTTTATATTTTCATGGGACAATACTGAAGATATGACACTGATACAATGTAAAGTAGTCAGTGTACACCTTGTATAACAGTGATAGTTGCTGTCCCCTCAGAATTACACGACACACTGCCTTAAAGGATACTCTAATAAGAATAAATATCTACATTTTTTTTTTAAATTAATCGGATTTTAAATATAAGCGGTAGATCCTGAGAAATCATCATTTGAAATGACAGCATTTATAAGGAAAATCTGCCACTCCAGAAGCAGAAACTATAACCATCCCTGACCTCTTACTAGGATCTTTGCTTGCCTGCCAGCATACTTTCTGCAAGAATTAAGAGAATCAGCAGAGAAAATAAAGAAGGAGGGAGGGGGAGATGTGCAAGCAGTGCAGGGTCTATGGTGAGGCTGTGCAGAACTTATAAGTGTCGCAGACACTACAAGAAGGCAGTGAGTAAGGGAGGGTGGGGGCAACGAGGACCACTCACTAAATATTAACAATTTAATATCAAAGCAAGCACAGATAAATATGAGTACCACCATTTTACTTCTCTCAAATTGTAGCTTCAGATGAAGATGAAGTGATTATACACTCTTTGGCAAGTGAAAAATGGCCAAATAGTTCTATTTTCACTTTCCTGGTGCCATATGACTCATTAAGGGTTACAATTTCTTGGGTGTGAATGGGGAGCATGCGCTCTCTCATACATGGCACCTCATGGTAAAGAAGCTAAAAAAAAGCTAAAAATTGGCACACCTTCAGTATTGTCCTATGAAAATATATAGAATATTTACAAAAATGTGAGGGGTGTACTCTCTTTTGTGAGATACTGTATATAATGTCTAAATACTGTATTTTATAAGCAGCGTTTCCTTTCTTGAGATAATCACATCTGGCCCCTTCAGTTCCTGATCTTAAATTGATTGCATAAAAGAATGGGCTAGGCCAAAACAGCCACTCATTCGGAGATCCGCTTGGCGAATCGTGCAATGATCCCCGAACAAATGTCCGTTTCGGCCGATAAAGTGGCCATACATGAGCTACCTTTAGATATATTAGACAGCCCTCAACCACCCTTCAACTCTACACAACAATGGAGAAGGATCTAAAGCAAGCCATACATGGGCTGATGTTTTTCTGATCGGATTTACAATCGGCAGAAACTAAGTGTGTCGGATCAAGGTAAGATTTAAACGAAAGTCCAGTTTTTGGGGGGGTAATTAAGCTTAAAAGCTTTACTTATTTTTTGGATGGACATTCCCTTTAACTATTACACTAGATTTACAGACTTTTAGGACAATGAAATACATTTTGTTCCGCTTTGCTTACCTTCTGCATACCCATGATAGAATGACGAATAGATGGCTGTCAGAACACCACAGGAGCATGGAAGATAAATATCAGCCGGATGTGGCTCAATTTATTTTTCGTTATCATTTCTACCAAAAAGTAGAGGAAAAATGAACTAACAATATATTGCATCAGATCTTTGTTTATTATTTTTCCCTATCAGACATGTTCTAAAATGTTTTCCTGACCAATACCGATTGCATGATGCAGCGATCATATGATAGGTATAGGTGCATGTGTGGGACCTTTCAATTAAAGGGCATGTCCAGCCTTAAAGGGCATGTCCACCCCCAAAACTATAATCCCCCCAACTACTGGCCCCACCATGTAGTGTAGATTAATCCTTACCTCACATCCCAGCTCCATAGGGTTCTCCTGTAGTCCCCCCCCAAAGTGCCAAAAACTGCCCACCAGGAGGCTAGCAGGGCTCTGCCTCCTACCTTGCCTCCGGTAGATTTTTGCCATGCGTACTGCAGCCCTTTTCCAGTTCTAAAAGAATTTTTGTCAAACATCATTACTTACTGGAATGTTCCATTAACATGACTATTTCTTACACAGCACTATGGTATGTTCCCATATTAATGGAACTGGTTTGATAATTAGCTGCAATTTGCTGAAAATAAGTAATACCAAAAAATGGTCCTATTAATAAAACTGAGAAAATTTGCCTTTTGAGTTTTATACTATTTATATCTTTGGCTGAAAGAAACACCAAATTTTTATTTTAAATAACAAAGATAGGTGTTCAGTGTGTATTAACCAATTTAATACTACTTTGAAAATCCACCAGGGAGTATTACCTATTTACCATTATATGTGCTGAGATTTTTCAGCATTATTAGTGCTACTTTTTGCTAGATAATTTTTGCTTTTGATGAAAATTTGCCTTTTTAATAACTGATGAAAGGAAAAGATGAAAGTTTCAAAAAATTATGGTAAAGGCTGGAGGGGAAAATATAAATATGTCCATCAAACCCCCATTTGATTTTATTGGTAAATAAAGAAAATCGGAACCTTAGAAAAAAAAAAATCTTTAAAAAGCGAAAAATTACAGTAAATGCTAGAAAATAGTCTAACACCCACCTGGGTCCTTATTAGTATTGAGAAACACTCCACAATGTACTGACACCTCCATGGACACATTGGCAGGCTAAATAAATGGGCACTTACGCGTTTTCGCCACCTCAGACTTGGCGAATTGGAATGGCTGAACTGAACGCAAAAATACACTTTTTGCCATTTTATAAATATGCTTGAGCGGTTACCGCAGCGATGTATGGCTAAAAAGTGAAACGCGAAATGTAGCGGTAATGACCTTTAGCCACTGGTTATCACTGCTTTATATATAGTGAAAAGGCCAAATTAGGCGAAAACGCTGCATTAAAGAAGGAGAAAAGTTTAACAAACCTTTATAAATATGCCCCTAAATAAATTGTTTTTGAGACCGAATATAAAACATATGTCCATGCAATTGAAACAAATCAGCAATACCCACATTTCCTGTCTAAAAATTGATCCAGAGGAAGGAGGGAAAAAACAGTATTAAGCGGGGGTGGGGGGGAATCCTTCCTGACTCCAAGTGGCAATCGGAAATTATTCCATGCAACAGTCTTGCCCTTGACCCAGCACCTGGGTTAATTCAGTTGCTCAGTAGAGATATGATCATGTTTGATCCACCCAATAGCCAATCAGTAGAAATTCCATGGTAGTTTGTATTATGGGAAGAAGGAACCTTACAGAACCGGAAATGTCAGCTCACTAATGTCAACAGCAAAATTCAACTGAATTTAAGAGAATATGTAGAATAATTCAAGCTCCCCAAATCCCCTTATTAATTTAGTTTCTCTGAACCCTTTACATTTCCAAGATATCCTTTTTGTACACAGGATTCCAAAACTGCACCGCATATTCCAAACGCTTTGTAAAGAGGGAGAATAACATTTTCCTCCCTTGAATCCAAAATTCACATACAGTATAAGCAGCACAAGGATTTGCTGTGTAATATGCGATCACTATCACGTGTGTATCGTAACCAGAGCAAAGAATGAGGGAAGATTAGAAGCTTTTTTCACATTTAGTTTCAGGCAATAAATGAAGTTTTCCCTTTAATTAGTGGAACTAAATTTGATTCTATATATATTTTTTTTCTTATCATTAAATACATATGCATTATATTAGTATTGACAGTACAGGTTTATCCTGCTAAACAAACATGGAAAATTTAAAACAAATTAGTAAGTGATTACATACAGTAGTTGATATGTATATATAACAGGTTAATTTACAAGTCCATACCTGCATTGTGCCTTGCAATGTAGCCAAGTGCCCATGCGGCTGCCTCCTTCACTCCAGGGTCAAAGTCCTCTAGACAAATCACCAGCGTATCCACAGCTCCACAATCCACTACCGACTGAGCTAACTGAGGAGAATGTTTGGCAACAGCCCGGAGCACAAAGGCTGCAGCTTTCTTGTAATAAGCCTGTAAGCAGGGAAAAACTTAAAGCCTATAGCGGTAATAATTAAAGCCTGAAAATGTGACACAACTGTTCTCATTAATGCACAAAACAGACATTTAACTTTCTGTATAGTTTATTTGGTAAATACTAAAAACAAAATATTTTTTTGAAAAAGAGACAGGCACCAGAAAGGCTTTTCTCAGTGGAACACATCAAAATAACGGCCAAACATTCACCACCAAGATACACCACAGACACTACCTGGGTCCAATGCTGTCCAAGTACACATGTGAGAGGATTGGGAGGATCACCAATCAGTACATTTCATTTATGTGCCAAGCTCTGTCATGTGTTCCTAGATCCTACTGTTTTTTTCAGCTATTTTTTATTTTAACTGTATTAACAGAATGTAAATGACCAAACTTTTAGGTAACAACCAAAGCTACTCCCTAGTTTAAGGTATTTTTAATAAGAGGTATTTTTAATAACACTGCAAACAGTACTTTGTATGATGAAGTTAAAATTAGTGGAAAATGCCTCATGTCACATACGGTAAGTCTAATGTTAACATTTTATAAGATCAGGGCACATTGGGAACAACTATACTAGGCCCAATCCTATTCTTATTCATCTGGGGGCCAAATGGCTATTTTTTCTAACAAGGTTTAAATAGTATGGGTTCCAATAAATTCTGATGAGATCCCCTGCATAAGATACGACAGCAATTAAATTATTTTCAGCAGATTTCAATAAATGCCCTTAAATGCCTGAAATATCTGAGCCAGTATTGCTCTAAAATGATGCAATTTCTTGTTATTCTGTAAATAGTAAATAGCTTACTGTAGCAATCAATGCCTGCTAGACTATATTTATCATTCTAACCCCAGTCCTCAGAAAGAGTATTGTGAGTGATTTTTTTTTTACTCCTACTCCCTTCCAGCTCCAACTGATGATTATACAAGTTCATGTTTCATCTGAATTGCTTCTTTGTCTTACCACCCAAAACACTTGGAGCTAGACTCAAACAAGGCTGATCTTGTTACAATGCAGATAAGTTTAACTGTCTGAATGCAAGTAATGAAAATGTTCACTTTGTATTTGTTAAAACACCAGTGCTGCAAATTCAACAGAATTCCCAGTTACATCCAAAAAATCATCACACGGAACAGATCTTTTCTGTGACCCAGTCACATTTTAAGTCCCTGGCCCCAGAGTGGATACTATAACCAGAAAAATGCTTTTTCATTTGTAAAAAGCTTATATTTTTATTATTTTATCTAAGATGTTTTTTTATACATTTTCTAATTTTTGATATAGCCCATAAGGATAAAGGGACTGGGCAGTACCGGGGCACTTTCACAAAAAATTGTGGTCTGTGGGACCCGCGAGTGGGTGGGACTTTGAGGGGGTCTATTACTAGTAACATCACTGGAAAAGTATATTAGCACTATATGCAAATATGATGTAGCATAATAAATAAATGGATTGTTTTACAGAGACATGGCAAAAACTTACTTTTTAAAAATGAAAAGAACCTGGGTAAAGGAGGTAGGATTGATTATTCCCACCTCCCAATATCGTTTAGAAGAGTGCCAGCATGTACAGTTTCCTCTTCCAGGTTAGCATCCTGAACTTTCCTGTATTAAAGGTAATGCTGAAGCCAGGAAGAGTTTTCTTCATGCTGGCACTCCTCACAGAAATGATATTGGGAATTAGGACTTAGCAACCCTACCTCTCTTTTTAAAAAGAAAACTTTAAATGCAGTGCTTGTTGGTAAATCACAGCCGATCATGCAGTTCCCTATGGGACCACATGATCAGTCACGTGAACTGTCAACTGCGGCAACTATTGTGAACACTCGGCTGGGACAGTCCCTTCATGTGTACCCACATTAAACGGTTTGAAGCTGGCCAACAGTATCCCAGACAACACACTGTAGCTGTAAACAAAATGCTGGAAATCCAATATCATGACTAGGGATTCAACCATTACATGGAACTTCTAAGAATACATGAAACTTTTAAAAAAGTAAAACCTCACTCAGCATTTATCACCCCATACAATGGCAGACAAAATCCCCAAACAAAGGTGTTAAAATCCCACAAAACCCTAAAAACGTATACTAGACCATCATTTACTATAGAGAAAGTGAAAGGTAAAATTCAAATATGTAGTCTCAAGAAATCCAAATGATATGTCTAAAGTATAAAGCTTCATACACATGTTCACAGGTACTGACCTGTGACGCACAATGTGTTTGCATGGCCGTTTAGGGCGATAATCGTGTTGTGTATGAGCCAAAAAGGCCGTTCGGTCGGGGATCCTTGCCTCAAGTTGGATTGCAGGACCAACTTAAAGGGCATGTCCACCCCCAAATCTATAATCCCCCCCACTAATGGCCCCACCATGTAGTGTAATAAAATCCTTACCTCACATCCCAGCTCTGTGTGGTTCTCCTGTAGTCCCCCCCAAAGTCCTAAAAACTGCCCACCAGGAGGATAGCAGAGTCCATATAGGACTCTGTCCTCCAGTTCACCAGACACAGGTAGGTTAGACCTGCAGTTCACCATCCGGTGTTTTCTTAACAGTGGCTGGAGGGATGACTTAACTGTGTATGTTGAAATTGAGGGCTGACCAAAAAGTCGCTGCTGAACCCTCCAGCCTTTGAGTTCAGCAGACACTTTAAGGTCAGCCCTCCAGTTCAGGAGACTCTGTTAGGTCAACCCTCCAGTTCAAAAAATACTGTTAGGTTATCTCACCAGTGACTGTTACATGCAAGTCTGCCCACAATGTGAATGGTACATGCAAGTTTTCCCACTGTGAGTGGTAGATGCAAGTTTCCCCACAGTGACTGGCACATACAAGTTTTCCCACTGTGACTGGTACATTCAAGTTTGCCCTCTGTGACTGGTACATACAAGTTTGCCCAGTGTGACTAGTACTTACAAGTTTTCCCACTGTGACTGGTACATACAAGTTTTCCCATTGTGACTAGCACATACAAGTTTACCCACTATGGCTGGCATTTACAAGTTTGCTCACAGTGACAGGTACATACAAGTTTACTCATTGTGACTGGCACATACAAGTTTGTCCACTGTGACTGGCACTTACAAGTTTGCCCACTGTGACTGGCACCTACATGTTTATCAACTGCGACTGGCACCTACAAGTTTGCCCACTATGACTGACAAATACAAATTTGCCCACTTACTTTGGTGGAGACAGGAGAGGCTCACGGGTGGAGACAGGAGAGGCACAGTATCCGGAAGCAGGAACTTCCACAACGATGCATGCACGCGTTTCGCACACATGCATAACCGCATTTTTGGGTTTGTTTTTTTTACTTTTGCTGCCGACCACCTCTCCTTTGACTGGCAGATGGCCCTGATGGGAGGTAAGGAGCTTTGTGATGCTTCCCGTTCTTCAAATAATCCGACAGGACTAGGCAGGGAAACCTATAAATTTTAAACCTTTAAAGGATAACTGCATTGCCTCAATGCATATTTTTTAAATTGCTTTAAAAAGAGTAAAGGTATGCAGTGCTCCCCATACATTTTTTTCCTGATTTCGAGCCTCTCTAACAATTCTGTCGGCCTCTAACTGTCATTCAAAACTAGCATGGGAGAAAACACTCCTCTACCCACCCTTAATCCGCTTAATTATGTAGGCTGTATGCTAGCAACAGGACATTTCAAGTTTGTTTAACTGGCAGAGGAGGAGGAGAGGTTGTAACAGACATTCCCACCAGCCAATGACAAGTGTGATGTTAATCATGGCCCTGGGCCATCTAGGAGGCCGTCTTTTAGCACTATTCGTTGCTGTGCGATATCTAAAGGAGGGCAGCATGGCTGTAAATGTAAGTGATTTCAGCTGCTGGAAGTGTGGACATGTAATGGGGGTGATGTTTTTTTTAATATTGTTGTCCTTTAAGCTGTACGCGTAACTTATAAGGGAGCGTGGCTTTAGTTTAGACCTGTCAGTGGAAGCAGCGAAGGAGCAGGATCGTGGGTAATTTTAAAGGGTCCCTGCCTGATCAGACTAATAGAAGAACAGAAGGTAAGACATATCTACTATACCAACACATTTTTAGAGCACTTTGGTTTTTAATAAAAGCATTTTTTATATTTAGAAATTGGTATTGTTTTAGAAAGAGAAGTCTTTATTCAGCCTGGACTGTATGTATTTTTACATTATTCACCTTCTGTTTTCTGTTTCCATTCATTGCTCTCTTTTCTTCACTTTCTTCTTTGCCATTTTGAATATTTGTAATCTAGGTCTATGTTACACTTTTCCACTTTACCATATAAAACCTGCAGGAGCCAGGAGAGAAGATTCGAACATACCCGATCTCTCGCTCATCTGCCGCGGGGCGAGAAATCGGGTAAGTTCTTAATCTTCTCTCCTGGCTCCTGCAGGTTTTATTGATGAACGGTAGGTAAGACACAGCTCCTTTATCTCCTTTTCTTTAATAAAACTGAATGGCAAATAATTATTTTACCAGTGGAGATACCCTTTAAGGGAGAACATTGTCTTTATTTCCATTATGTTACTTTGTTTTACCCCTCTCACTGGCTCCTTCTTCTATTATTATCTTTATATACATTATCTCCAAAGATTTTTTTAACATTCTATTTTGCATTTTTTTCTTTCATTTTCTATGTATCCTGAAAGCTTACCTCGTGGATATCTATGTTCGAAAAGACACAAAATATCAAAATCCCTCTAAGAAGTTAATTATGTTTTTAGGTAAAGATCATTTCAGTAATGACCCTCCACTGTAGCTATGGCCTGGTACCAGGAAGCTCTTTGTATAAATAATTTGTCAGTCATTTATTTTCAGAAGTCTATTTACAACACATTCAGGGAGATTCACCAGAGGCTATGTGGCTCTGGGTGAATTTCCACACTACGTAAGGATTTGATGCCAGCTATCACCTTGCGTTAAATACTTACCTAGGATCCGCTGCACAACCAATGGTGAATAGGCTTTCGTGGCTGCACCAGTTTCTCTTGCATATCTCCTCCGTCACAAGGAGCATACCTGGAAACAGCTTTTTATACAAGATTTATTTACATCCCTGTGCATATTCTGAATTCATTAGATTTCTTTTAAATGAAAACGACAGATAAGACTAATACGACCTTTAATTGTCTCTCTGTAAGTGGCAACCAGTACTCCCCCCCGCTCAACAATAATTAAACATTGTTTATTAATTGTTTATTAATAACATATAATATTATATAAATACATCTGTTTTACATGATCATCGAGTCACTCAAAATCCTACATAGCATCCAAATGCTATTCTTTTTTATTTTCTAGTGAGAACATAAGGCTGTATTCGTACAGTGCTGCATCGTACCTGTAAACATTACTGATGTTTTCCAGTAGCTTTTGGGGCAGGTCCCTAAAAAACTCTCTGCTTATTTTTTCATTGGTTTCAGGTTCATCCTCGTGGTCTCTTATATATGGGTATTTCAGGCCATGTGGTGCCCCGATAGTCTTAAGAACAAAATCCGCATCCTCCTGCATGGTTTCAGACTTGCCCACAATGTCATACCGGATATTGCATGGATCACACAAGTCAACCATGGGCCTCCAGTGGGTGTCCCTGTACTTGGGATCTTCTAATACGATGTACTGTAGAAACTCTTCAAATGTGATGCCTTTAGTGGATTTTTCATCCTTTCGCACCATTTTCTTGATTGAATCTGAAACATTCCCAGTGTAGTAATTTACTCTATTATGAGAGAACTTGTCTCTGTAAGCTGAAACCAGTCTCACAAAAGGATTTCGGGTGAACATCACCTTGGTATAACTTTTAAGGAGCTCTGCTTGCCTATCAGGAGAATATTTACTTAGTCTAATCAGCAGTTCAGATGGGTGGATATCATAACGAAGGTCATCCATAGTGAGACCAAGAGACTGATTTAAAAGTAGGATAATCCTCTTCCAATTGGAACAGCCTGCCTTTGGCACCTCACAGTATATAACCTTATGGCTGTGCTCCACGTACAGTTGACTTGCAACAGAATATCTTAATCCATGTGAAGCATTGATGAGATCATTTTGTAGACAAAAAGAGTTCACAGCTTCTTTTCGATGGTTCTGAGTGGTGACACCTTGTATATATCCTGAAAGACATTTAAAGATTGTTTAAGTAACATAAATGGAGGTTGTCTTTTGTGCCTTGCAAACTGAGGTCACCAAACAAAGGACTTTGAAATGCAGACAACATCTCTTTCAGGCAACCACCTGGCAGGGCTACATCCACTTTATGATTGGATGTTTGCTTAAAGGCAAAGTTCATTATAAAAAAAAATATTTTTTAAAATTATTTACCTATATTGCACATACTACCTATTGTCTTGTTTTTTTGAGAAATCAATTATTTGGGGCCTTCCTACCCTTTGCTATGCCCTACTATGGTCAGTACTGAGCTTCCATTTCTGAAATGGTCCTTCTTCTTCCTAGAATGCACCACTTCCTTGAAATGTTCCTAACAGTCATTTTTGCTGATTGGCAATTGGATGGATCAAACATGCTCAGATCTTTGCTGAGAAACTGAATCAGTCCTGGGACTGACAGCATACCATAGGATGCAAATAGGAAGTCAGTAGTTTGGAAGCATTTATTTAGGCTCACTGGATACTGGATACTTAATTATTCTTGAAAGCATAAGTATTTGTGATGAACTTCCCCTTTAATTATGGCAATGTCTTTTCTGGATTTTATTGAAGCTTTTGGTTGGGTTAGAACGTTGCCCATTGCTGAAAGTTTACTTAATGGTTCCCTGGCTGTCGCCGCTAGAGAAACACTACATATATTCTTACCAACCACCACTGTGCTTTTTTTTTGTCGGTCTGACCCGTTTCTTTAGATTCTAGGGGTAATTATTGACTCCTCTCTCTCCTTTTCTAACCACATTAACTATGTTGCAAAAACCTGACGATTTTTCATTCGCAATATAGCGATAATACGCATTTTCCTTTCCTTATGCATACTCTCACGCCTGGACTATTGCAACCTACTACTCACAGATCTTCCTGCTTACCACCTCTCTCCCTTTCAGTCCATACTAAACTCTGCTATTGCTTCACTCTCTAATAAATAGGATTCCAAATCTCCTCTGTATGGACAAGAACCTGGCTCCCCATTAAACAGCGCATTGTATACAAAATCCTTCTCCTGCCAATTAAATCCCTTCGCTCTGCTGGACCTTCTTATATTTCCTTTCTAGTGTCCCCATATTTTCCCACCCGCACCCTTCAATCATCACAGAACCAGTTTCTGTACAACCCCCCCCCCCCCACTCATACTGCTTCCTCTAGCCTTAAACCTTTCTATGCTGTGGCTTCCATCCTCTGGAATTCTATTCCCCTCTCTCTATGTCAAGAAACATCAATAAGCTGGGTTAAATCTAGCCTTACATCCTACCTATCTGGTAACCAGCACAGTATATGATTGTTTTATTTGCACTGCATGAGTCTCACTACTGCACTTCTACCCTTTCCTTTGTATCTATATGTTACCCTCCTAACTAGATTGTAAGCTCTATGGGGCAGGGACCTCCTTTTCTTTTGTGGCAAGGCTCTAATACTTATATTTATTCATAGAATTTATATATTTATGTACTGAACAATTTATGTATTTGCCCCCCTCGTATGACTTTTTTTGTATTTTGTTATTGTACAGCGCTTAATAAATAAACTATACATACATACATATTGAATCTGAAGCATCTTACATTTCAGCTGTCAGTCAAGTGTCTTTTCATTATACGCTCATCTGCAGTGTGAGTAAAGAGTGACAGTTGGTATGTGTGAAATGCATTGGAAATTTCCTCTCCCAGTGCTGCCTCATAGTGATTACTGAGCATGCTTGCCCGGGGGCATCAGTTAAGAGTAAGAGGGGGAATACTGAGCCTGAGCAAAACAAGTACTGAATTAAAGGCATGCAGCAACACACACACCTGTATTGTTTTAAAAATGTAAGTGTTAATAGAATTCTGCAGAAATATCTTGATAAAATATTACATTTGTTATAACCATAAACCTCACATCTCGGTAAAGCTAATATTTTGTGATATATTTACTATGTTTAATGAACCTACAGCAGTAAAGAGCTCGCTTAGCATATAGATAGTTAGAAAATATTTTTATTCCAAATCTACTGCAAGTGGCTGTCTTTCAGTGTAGTCCTCAGATGTTCTGGCCAGAACATGTGACAATGATAAGTATAATATAAGGTTCAGGTACCCAAGGACTTGATGCAACTCAAATTAAAATTGCTGGATTATTTATTAATCACACAACATGTTTAATGTTGAGGTAGTCCTTTAGGGGTACCTCAACATTATATTATACTTATCAAGCAAATAGATAGTCACTGGTTACAGAGAGAGGGTCACCCGGAAAACAGAAAATCCACTCAAGATAACATGTCTGCTATAGTTCTGTAGACTTCCTTTGTCCCATTGCTGAAACTGTCACATCAACTGGATGACCTCTTCTGACCAGCCTGTGCAGAGATTTCACTGGAAAGGTAGGAGAAAGGAGGGGGATAGAATGTAGAAAAATGTAGAAACCTACAGAATCCCAGATAAATACCTCACAATGCTGCTCAATTCAGAGAGAGATACGGCTATTGGTTAGTTAGGAATCACAATTTTAAATTTACCTTTAAATTAGCTCTGGGAGAAAAATCTTTGAAAAGGTGTGGAGCAGCAGGTTAGAGCTGAGTGACCAGCTGTGCATCTGGGAAAAGTAAATTAGAACTTTCTTTGATAGTAAAGCCAAGCCATAGTAGTAAGGGAGCCTTTCCTGATTAAAAGTGATATTTTGTGCATTGACTAAAGGTTCGTTCACATGTGCGATCGCGGGTGCCGACCAGCTTTGCACGATGTATACGAAAGGCCGTTTCGGCTGATAATCATTCTTTATCGATTGAAGCGGCCACTCGTTCGGAGTTCCGTCCGGCGGATCGGGCAATGATCTCTGAACAACCGGCCGATTCAGACGATAATGTGCCCATACACGGGCCGAATATCGTACACATTGTGCGTTCCGCACAAGAGATTATACAGATAAAAAAACAAGTGTATGTTACTTTTTCACACGTAGAATTGGGCTTGAAACCAGACTTTCTTCTTCCAGATTTCTTTTTCTTCCCCTGAGCTAATTCATAATTACACTGCACAAGTTGGTTTTAAGCACTTGTTATCCAAGTAAGATCAGTACAAAACTAGAAAGGGAAAGTTTAAGTATAAACTTTGAATTTGGCTTGAAAGACTGCATTTTGGAAGGGAATTTGTGTGTTTGTGCTGCAGATTTTAAAACTCAATAATGTCAATGAAGTGGACATTGTTGTTTTTTACTTACCCTTTAAATATGTCACATGCATTAAAGGTAGGTCAGTTGGTGTGTGTGTGTGTATTCATATCAGGTTGGGGGATAAAATACTAAATTTTTTGATGATTGGTCAAAATGAGGTTTTTTTACTTTAGTTACCCTTTACGTATGGCTGCCATAGTAATGGATAAGTAGATCAGTAGGTGTGTGTACCCGTGTCGGGTTGAGGGTTAAAAAAAATAACTTTTTTGATGATTTGTCAAAATTAGTTTTTTTGACTTTAGTTACCCTTTAAGTATGGCTGCAACAGTAATGGAGGGGTAGGTCAGTAGCTGTGTGTAAGCCCCCTACTTCCAGGGCTGGAAGTAGGAGGCTGAGAGGATTGCACCTATCAACTTGTCTGGCCAACCAGCCAACAGCAGTGTGCCTTAGTACATTTGGATCTCTTGGGAACCAGTAGCTGTGTATACCTGTATCACGCTGGGGGTTAAAAAAAACAGTTTTTTGATTATTGATCAAAATTAGCTTTTTTGACTTTAGTTACCCTTTAAAGTATGGCTTCCACAATAATGGATAAGTAGATCAGTAGGTGTGTGTACCTGGGTGTGGTTGAGGGGTATGTCTTTTTTGTGTTTACAACCATAAAACTATTTTTTATTGAGGATAAATCTAAATTAGTTTTTTTACTTTAGTTACCCTTTAAATATGGCTTCCAGGGGAATGGAAAGGTAGGTCAGTAGGTGGGTGTACCTGGGTCTGTGTGGGGGGTTGGGGGTATCACCATTTGTATTTATGACCATGAAAAAAACTGTTTTGAAATATCCACATTTAAGGATTGTTACCATTATAGTCTATGGGAAAAAATGTCGCTGTAACGCTTCCGCGGATTCCTTAGCTAGAAGATAGCACACTTCTCCTATATGCCCCGCACGTCTGTACCGAATTTCATGTCTCTAGCTCAAAAACTGTGGGAGGAGATACGGTCCAAAAAAGCGGAAGAATAAAACGGAAAAAGAAAAAGAAGAAGAAATAGAAAGAACAGTAATTTGGCTTTTTCAAGCCAAATTAATTAATACAATGGGAGCACTGTTGAAAGTTGGAACAATAACTGTAACATGGTACAATACTTGGGAAGGAAAGGAAAACTCTACTGTACACCAGGAAACTGAGGCATTTTAAAATTACCACAGTGCTAAAAGGACTGTAAGAGATCTGTGTTGATAATATCAGTATCATTTATTACCTCTGGGTGGCGCTCTGGGTTCACAAGTGATTATTCATTTCATTCTGGAGCAAAAATGTCAATGTACTACTATTATTATTATGGTATTATGGATTTATATAACACTAACATCTTCTGTAGCGCTTTACAATAGCATCAGACCTTGCTCTGAAGAGCTTACAATCTAAGCACATTTATTTGACACATACATCAGTATGTCTTTATGATTGTGAGGGAAACCAGAGTGCTCAGAGGAAACCCACGCAAGCACGGGGAGAACATACAAACTCCTTGCAGATGTGTCCAAGGGTGGATTCGAACTCAGGACCTCAGCGCTGCAAGGCACCAGTGCTAACTACTGAGCCACCGTGCTGCCAATGTATGCAAAATTTGACATCTGCAAGAGAAACTAACATGACACATTGTAAAATTCATGGAGGAGCTACTGTACAATTTATTTTCCTGTAGTGCATTTTGGTTGTGGCTGGGAGATTTGTCGAAACCCATTTTCCATTTTTCCGACCAGTCTATCGGAAAAATGAAGATCGGGCTAGGCAGAAACTTATTCGTTGACCCCATCTTCTGTCAAAATATCTCCACAGGTTTCCAGCTGAAATTTGCAGAAAGATCAAGGCCCCAAGGTGAAGAACTTTGAGCGTTTCTTCTTTCTTCAGAAATCCGATCGGAAGGACATTTAAACTGGCCAATGTAAGGCCAGTTTAAGTCTAACTAGTGTATGGCCAAGATTAGATTTATCACCTTAATTGTAAAGTTCTGGCAGATAATTTGAGCCTCCGAACATTTTGTTTTCTTTGCATTGTTGTGCTTGAGTTGGATTAATGATTACGGTAAAAATACAATAAAAACAGATAATAACTCTCAATAACAGCAATGTGATGTAAACAAAATAATTCTGATATTGTTATCACTAAATATTTCCTTTAATAGCTTTCCTACCACAGACGTCCAATTCCCAGGGCTTTAATTTCCTGGCTAAGAAGAATATCCCATTTTAATTAAAGGCTCCACAATTCTGCCAAGCTCCAGGTGTAAGACCATAAATGAATCCTGGAAAATCAAAGAGCATGTCTACACCCCCACAAAAAAATTCATACATACCCCCCACACAGCACACCAAAATTTTGCATACATTGGCAGCACGGTGGCTCAGTAGTTAGCACTGGTGCCTTGCAGCGCTGAGGTCCTGAGTTCGAATCCACCCTTGGACACATCTGCTAGGAGTTTGTATGTTTCTTTAAAAGGAGGAGGAAGAACAGGTCTGCAAAGTCCAGATTGAATAACTATTGAGGAATAACTATTAAGGTAAGAGGTAAGTAGCAATTGTGGTAACTATTGGGGGAAGGTAATGTAAGTATGAATTTTATGTGGTAGTGGATATGGCTTTAAACAGCATGGTCTGGCAACCACAGAGTTAAAGCTAGGTACACACCATACAATAATTCGGCCTGACCGATTGACATTTCAGTGTTTCGGTCGGTCAGGCCGAATTAATGTACTGTTTTTTCTTGTGACGGAATCGGACGAACGCACAATCAGACAGGTCAGAAAACCATGGCCGGTCCCATAGAGGACTGCACACTTGGTTACTGTTGAACTCGGCTGCTCCTTCCTCCTGGCTGACCCATTGAAAGTCGCGAACGGTTGATCAGGAGGAAAGTTGTGTGGTGTGCACCAGCCTTAGGGGTTCATTCACACTACAGGGGGGGAAACTATGCTTTCTGTAGCATGAATTCACGAGGGGCACAGAAATTGCGTTTCCACTAATGTGGTCTGTGTATAGTGCGTTACTAAAAAAAAACAAGCAATTCTATTCTACAGATACAAACGCAAAACACAAATGTACAGGAAAGAATGTCCAATTATTTTTCCTGTGCCTTTTAATTCAAGTCTATCCAGAAGTGTGTAAGTAGTCTAAAGCTCCTTTAGAACCCTGAGGTGAATACCCTTTAAATGTCTTTCTATGTCAGCCAGTGTTTAATTCAATGCTGTGGAAAGTGGATCCATTAACAAGAAATACTTTATTTAATGGGGCCCTGCAGAGGCTAAAAACCAGTTTAACCAGAACCAGTTTAAACTCTTTCCAGCTGGGGAATGGGAGATGGTATTTTAGGGATTTTTTTTGCCTTGTCTGATCTTAATTTTTTAATAAACCAATCAATATTGTTGTCTGGTTTAACGAATAATCAGAAAAATGTAATTGTCATAGTTCTTTAAAGGGGAAGTTCAGTGCAAATACAGTAAAAAGAGCAGTATTTTCCTATCCCAATGACCTTAATCTGCCAATTTAGCATTTTGTCTGTGTATAAATAACTGCAACCGAAATACTGACTTCCTGTTTGCAGGACCCCTAGTAGAGACCGTTATGGTCTTGTCCTTGACCCAGCGCCTGGGTTGATTCAGTTTCTCAGTAGAGATCTGAGCATCCAACAGCCAATCAGTAGAAATTACTGTTAGGAACATTCCAAGGATGTGATGCATCCTGGGAAGAAGAAGGACCATTAGAACCTGCAATGTCAGCTGCCAACAGCAGGGAACAGCAAAGGGTATGAGATCAACTGATTTTTCAAAATGGGAGAGAATATGTAGAATAACTAAGAAGGCATTACACAAACTAACAATTTAAAAATATTGATGATTTCCACTGAACTGTCCCTTTAAGACATTTCGCTAGTCATCCAACTGGCTTTCTCAATTCAGAATGGCTTTTACAAGAATCTGTTGGCAATTATGTACCCTGGAAAGTCCACATTATCATACAACAGCCAGGTGTTCTTAAAGGGCATGTCCGCCCCCAAAACTATAATCACCCCCACTAATGGCCCCACCATGTAGTGTAATAAAATCCTTACCTCACATCCCAGCTCCATATGGTTCTCCTGTAGTCCCCCCCCCAAAGTCCTAAAAACTGCCCACCAGGAGGATAGCAGAGTCCATATAGGACTCTGCCTCCTGTCTCGCCTCCAGGAGAAGTTTGGCATGCGCACTGTAGCCATCTCCCCCCTCCCTCTCCCTCCCGTTTTGCGATTCCTCTCCCTAGCATAGAAACCCTTGGCCATATATTAGGGTTCCTTTCCCCAGCCCCAACCGCTAAAAAACCTTTTTAAGAAAGTTCCCCGAACTCTACTTACCTTCCCTCTCTCCCCTGGCGTTCTGAGCAGCTGGCAGCTGCGTCCGTGATTGGCTGCCTCTCAGCCAATCACGGACGCGGCTGCCGGTCCCACCCCCTGCTTGCAGTGTCTTGCAAGCAGAAGGCCGGGTAGTGCGTTGGAGGAGAGAGGGAAGGTAAGTAAAGATCGGGGCGATTTCTTAAAATTATTTTATAGAGGTTGGGGCTGGGGGAAGGCATACTATTATATCTGGAATTTTTTTTATAAGTATAAAAAAAGCAAGTTGTGATTGCATTGTAGCTAAGAGGTGTTAATGAAACTCCCTAGGTTAAGGAAATAAAACAGCAGACATGGCAGACAGTTGGTGTCGAACCCCCCCACCTCTATTCAAGGTGGGTTTCTTTATTTTCACTTAAATGGCCTCCTTGATACCTCTTCAAAGGTATGTCCTTTTTCCTTAAGATGCAGATACACAGCTGAGTCCTGACCCGAGGAATTGGCTCTTCTGTGCTGGACCATACGTTGGTGCAGTTGCTGTTTCATCTCCCCCACATACAAATCAGAGCATTCTTCACTGCACTGCACTGCGTGTATGATGTTGCTCTTCTTGTGTTTCGGCATTGGGTCTTTCTGGTGTAGCAATTGCTGTCTCTGTGTGTTGTTTGGTTTAAAGCAGACAGGGATATGGTGTTTACTGAAAATTCTTTTTAGTTTCTCGGAGACCCCTGCTACATATGGGATGACCATGTTTTTTCTTTCGGTGTTGCTTTTCCCCTTCACTGTTGGTATTTGTGTTATTTTCTTTCCTTCTACCGCTTTTGACAAATACTCCAGATATCCACATGTTTTAAGGGCTTCCCTGAGATGTTTAATTTCTTTAGTCCTCGCCTCTGTGCTAGTGGGAATGTTCTTTGCTCTGTGTTGCAGGGTTCTGATGACACCCAGCTTGTAATCTAAAGGGTGGAGGGAGTAACACCAACTGTCTGCCATGTATAATGTTGCTTTGACACCTTACCCTGGGCAGTTTTGATAACACCACTTAGCCACAATTTAATCATATCTTGCATTAAGAAAGTCCCTAACGCCTTGCTGTTATATGATAATTTGGACTTTCGAGGGTATTTATTGCCAACGGATTCTTGTACAAGTCATTCTGAATTGAGAAAGCCAGTCGGATCTAAACTTTAAGTCCAGTTGATCTAACTGAATACAACAGATATACCATGACCTGGATGAATGAGAACCTTCACAAGCAGAAAGGGTATAGTAATCGTGCACTATACTATTTTTTAGAAACATTTCTGTTGATGCCTACAGGACATTTTATTTTACAAGTTTTTTTTTTGTTTTTTTTTTATTAATGTCAATATAACTCAGTTTATATACACTAAGGATGAACAAACCCCCAGGGTTTAAAACAAAGCTTCACATCAAAATTAGGAAAATTTCAGCATAAAAAAAAATTCTTTATTTGTCATTGTGTACCAGACACAACATAATTCAACACAAAACACAGTAACAATAAAGCAAATTTAAACAGCACATTAGGACCGATCTACAGAGCAGTAAAAACACAATTTATACCCTGCTTCTAACATTCCCATTTTAAGAGCATGTAGTATAAAATAATCTTGAAGCTGTAGGAGAAAATATAATTCTTCAACCTAGATGTCCGTGCAAAAATAGAACCCATCCATCTACCTGATGGTAAACATGTAAGCAGAAAATAATTTGGATGAGTCATTTCCCCCATGATTTTGCAGTTTTCCTGCCACAGCGGTTGTTATATAACTCTTCCAATGTTGGCAGTTCATGGCCTATGATATTCTGAGCTCTTCTAACAATATGTTGCACCTCCACCACGGTGCAATTGTTATACCACGTTATAACTCTCTACAACACATCTGTAAAAATTCACAGATTGTGGAAGATCAAGTGCACAAAAAATAAAACCGTAGTTGTACTTTACTCACTATCCTATATAATAAAACCCTAAGTGTGCGTCCGTGTCCCTGTGTCCGTGTCACTGCAGTTCCTATGGACTCACCACTAGAGGGAGAGTCTGCAGTTCCTATTGACTCACCACTAGAGGGAGAGTCTCTGCATTTCCTATTGACTCACCACTAGAGGGTGAGTGTCTGTTGTTCCTATTGACTCACCACTAGAGGGAGAAACACAGGAAACACACGGAGGGAGAACAGCAATTAAACAGACTGCAGGTAAGGTTGCTTGGGACAGTGGCCCCTGGATTTTGGACAGAGGGGCCCCTGGATTTGGGACAGAGGGGGGGGCCTGGATTTGGGACAGACGGGGGGCTGGAGGTGGGGGGGCGGGGGGGGGCCCGGGGTTTGGGGCGCGGGGGGGCCCCCTGGATTTGGGGCTGAGGGGGGGCCCTGGATTTGGTACAGAGGGGGGGCTTTGGATTTGGTACAAAGGGGAGCCCTGAAATTGGGACAGAGGGGGGGCTGAATTTAGGACAGAGGGGGCCTCTGGATTTGGGACAGAGGGGGCCCCTGGCCTTGGACAGAGGGGGGACTCTGGCCTTGGGACACTAAGAGGGTACTCTGGCCTTGGGACATGGAGGAGGACTATGGCCTTGGGACACTAAGGGGGCACCCTGTGCTTCTAGCGCCCGTTATTGTAGTGGGCTTAATGTCTAGTACATATAATAATTTCCTCCCAGGAGAGCTTTTCAGTTACAATAACCCTAAAAATGTAAAACTAGTGACCCTCTCTACATCTACTGAGTTTATAAATGCTGGACAATTTGTTTTGTTCCCCCTTCCTGACCAAGCGCTCCACTTTTTGTAGATACACCCGTTCATTGTTATTTTAATTTAATCCCATAATGGTGGGGTCATCTGCAAATTTGATAACTCAGTTTGAGACATTCCGGGCTTGACAATCATGAGTAAAAAGAGTGTAGAATAATGGGCTTAAAACACAGCCTTGTGGAACCCCTGTGCTCACATTAGAAATAGGGGACATATATTTCCCTATTCTGACAAACTGAGGAAGGTTCACAAGAAAATCTAATACAGAATTACATAAAGAGGGTGGAAATCCTGATAAAATATAGCTTGTTTATCAGCTTGTTCAGAGCTATGGTATTGAACGTCGAACTATAGTCAATGAAAAGCATTATCACACACTTTTTCAGATGGGTCAGTTTAGTAAAGTAAAGAATAGTATACTATACTACAGTACAGTGTATTATAAAAGAGGATGGTATAGAATAGTATACTGTACTACAGAACAGTTTAGTATAGTACAGTATAGTATAGAATAGAATACAATACTACAGTACAGTGTAGTATAATATAGTATAGTACAGTATAAATTAGTATACAATACTACAGTACCATTTTGTATAGTACAGTATACTATACTACAGTACTTTTAAGAAAGTCCCCAGAACTCTACTTACCTTCCCTCTCTCCTCTGTCATTCTGAGAAGCCAGCAGCCACGTCCGTGATTGGCTGCCTCTCAGCCAATCACGGACGCGGCTGCCGGTCCCGCCCCCTGCTTGCAGTGTCTTGCAATCAGAAGGCCGGGCCGGGCGTCGGGGGAGAGTGGGAAGGTAAGTAAAGATCTAGGCACTTTCTTAAATTTATTTTATAGTGGTTGGGGCTGGGGGAAGGCATTCTATTATATGGGAATTTTTTTTTTTATAAAGGTGGACATGCCCTTTAATGATTTGTAACTAATTCAGCTGTGTAACATATTAATGTTTTGCAACTAGTAATGTGAATTCATTACTTTAAAGACCATCACAATTCTTTTGCATTGCTTCAGTTTCTGGATAAGGAATGTTTGGAATTATAATATTGACACACTAATAGACAGTAAATACAATAACAATCGAAAACTATTTTAGTGCCTAAGATATCTGCTTAGCATTGTAGGTTATTATAAAAAGACAATACAGGTTGGTGTACGAGTCAAACAGTGGCAGCACCTGCTCTTATATAAGAAAAAAGTAAACCAAACTTTCAGTACTCAATGGAAACAGAACAGTCAGACTTCAATACAGAGAAGTTGCTATACACACAGACATTATTGTACAACACAGTCAGGCTGGCACCTATTGAGCAGTCTTCTATCAACAGTTTACCCGGTTTTAGGCTGTGATCCCAAAACAAATAGTGTGATGGTAATAAATGTTGTAGCTCAGGGCAGAATTCTTCTGTCACTATTCAATACTTTTATTTACCTAAACAAATGTAGTTCCAACCCTCTAACGTTCCTCTTTAAATAGCTACAGTACAGTTCTGCACCATTTTGTTTCTATAAGTGTAACTATTGACAGGTAATGTAATGTTGGAGGGAATGGTAACTCCACCCACAAGTACACAAAATGCAGTTTGGATACTGACAAAAACATTGGTTTATTCAATTTACCAATATTTAAACCAGAAATTAAAAATGGCTTAATTTGAAAGCCCAAACCATATTTATCTTATTTTGTGTAATTTGGGAGAACTGTCACAGAAAATAACCACCACATACTACAATATTTATTTAAGTGTTTTACATTACATTACAGGATCAGCTGCTTTCAACATCTCCAAAATGGACACACATATGCAAGTCACAGAGTACTACAATCAAGAAATCAAGCTGTTTCTAAAGAGAAGCACTTGAAATGGCCTTATGGCTGAACATTTTACAGCAAACCATTTAAGCACTGAGTGTCTTCCACTAAGATGATGAATTCTAAGACAAACACAAAATGTCAAGCTACTCAGCTGCAATAATCCACTCAAAACCAAGGCACCGGACATTAATGTGGTTTACATTAAGGCCCCTTGACATTAAAGGAATCGTACACTAAAAAATTTACTTTGCCTCATTTCTATCTATAAATGACTACATGTAAGTAGCACTTACTCTGATTTGTTTGTGTTGCTGCATGACTTCAATCCAGTACTTGATTTGTTAAGCTCAGTCCCTCAGTCCCCCAGCCCCCTGCCAGACTATCTGACTCTATGTGGGGGAAAGCATGCCCAGTAATCCCTATGAGGCAGCATTGGAAGAGGGAATTTCCCACCATGCAGTTCACGTAACAACTGTCACTATTCCAGCTACAGCAAAACTATAAATAACAGAAGAGTTTATTATACTAAGTCACTTAATTGACAGTTGAAATGTAAGATGTTTCAGACTGCATATCTAAAGAAATAGGGGGCAGATCAACAAAAAATGGTACAGTGATAGAATTATAGTTTCCCATAATGGGCAATTTAAAAGAACAAATTTCCCAGTGTACATATCCTTTAATAAGGCTAAAATCACTTGCAGAGAACCACAGGTGTGATTACTGATAAGCTCTTTACGAAAAACAAACCTGTAACTGGTAAACAAAGATTCAAACATTTGTATAGGATATTAGAGAAAATTGGGCAATGTTAATATCAATAAAGCTCCTGAACCTTATGAAATACATCCACAAATCTTAGAAGAACTCAGTTCAGTTTTATCTAGACCACTATTCCTTATTTCTTCATTCCCTTTTGTCTGGAAATGTGCCTCTGTAATGTAAATGTAATCCCAATTTTCAAATAGTTGTTCACAGCCCGGTAACTATAAACCTGTGCAATTTACACCAGTGGTGGGGAATTTTGTTACATGATCATATTGTGGACTATGTCTTAAGAAGTGATCTTATAAGAAGTAATCAGCATGGAGTTATTAGAAATAGATCTACTAACTTGCTTGGTGTTTATGAGGATGAGAGTAAGAATTTAGATTCTGGTATAGCAGCTTTTGATACTGTGCCACAATGGCGACTTACATATAAACTAAGGTCTGTTGACCTTGAAAAATCATTTGTACATCAATAGAGAATAGGTTAATACTGTAGATCTTGTAGTAGTTGTCAAAGAAGCATCGTCTACCTGGACTAAAATTTTAAGTTGAGAGCCACAAGGTTATGTACTGGGGCCACTTCTCTTTAATCTGATACTAATTACTGATTACTTAGATGTGCGTATTGAGAGCAAGGTCTCTGTGTTTGCTGTTGACATAAAAAAGTAGGGCACTAGAAACTTGTGCAATTGTTTCAAGCAGACCTAAACAGATTGTCAAAATGGACAGCAAAGTGCCAGATGAGATTTAATGTTTGTAAATGTAAGGTGATGCATTTGGGGTTTAACAATCTTTGTGCTGCCTAGACTATTAATATGTCTGTTGGAAAAGAATTTGGGGGTTCTGGCAGACAACAGACATCGCTATAGCAAATTGTGCCAGACAGCAACAGCTAGATCTAGCAAGATATTGTCTTGTATTAAGAGGGGTATAGATTCAAAGGAGAAAAATATTATTCTCATGTTTTATAAAGCACTAATAAGGCCTGATTTGGACTATGCTGTGATGTTTTGGAATCCTGTATATAAAAGGGACATCTAAGAAATAAAAACTATTGGTTGTTTGACTATAAGGGAATTTAGGGCTGTTTACATGCAGGCCTTGCACGAGGATGTGATTGCTTTATAAAATTCATTGATCATTATCTGTTGTATTCAATTAGATCAACTGGACTTGAAGTTTAGTTCTTGAAGACATTTCGCTAGTCATCCGACTGGCTTTCTCAATACAGAATGACTTGTACAAGAATCTGTTGCAATTATGTACCCTGGAAAATCCCAATTAGCATATCACAGCCAGGTGTTAAGGGCGTGATTGCATAGTGGCTAAGAGGTGTAGAAACGCCCAGGGTAAGGTGTCAAAACAGCATTGTACATGGCAGACAGTTCCCTGGGCAATGCTGTTTTGACAAGCCTAAAAAGGAAATGTTCTTCAACCCTAATGTAACAATATGCAGAGGAAAACACAGAGAAAGGTTGGGGGTCTGTGGATTGGATTTTTGGGGGTGGGGCTTATAACAAGTTTACGACACATGCCTGTCACAGAGACACAAAGAATATGAAATTAAATTTACCTTTTTATTCGATGGATGTTTGTAGCTCTGTAATCCTGATGAAGGCCGTAATCAAGATGGCTGAAATGCATTGATTTTGCTGCATGTAATAAACTTGTTAAAACAGCTCCAGTTGAGTGATCCTTGAACCTAGGTTCTTTGTCATATATATATATATATATATATATATATATATATACATACACAATGAAAATCAGATTCATTGCTTACCTCAAATATGGATTGGCATACAATGTGTTGATCTAATTAGGGTCAAACCAGGTGATCCCTGTAACATCCTGGGGTTTTAGGCAAATTGTAATATTTGCTTATTATATTTGAATAGTCCAAGCTGTCTCAGCCGGCGAATGAATATACAGTATCTGTGTTTCTAGTCCTCAGAACTGGATCCAAAAGATGATTATAAATCAGAGAATATCACCATACATAGGAAGGTGTAAGAACACCTCAACTCATAAATACAGCTGTAAAAGTATAATATAGATATCCACCATATATCACCCTATCACGGCACAGTCGGCTTGTATCCAGTACACTTCTCCCTCTGTCCCCCAGACTGTATGAGTAAAGCAGTCCATGGATGCAGCACTTGGGATCTCAAATTAGGGTATTTCAGCGTATCCGGTTCTATTTAGCGCTGTGAAGTAAGGCCAAGATTTCCTTCCAATAGTTCCACAATTAGAGATAAATATACTAATTTATACACTAATTTATCTCAATTGTGTGTATTTCTATATTTATCAACAACTATTTATATTCCCAATGGGAAATCAGTGTTAAATAGGGGTATCTTTTATGCATATATATATTTAGACTATTTTAGATCATAGACATAGATTTATGTGTTAATGAATAATTTGCCTTTATCTACTATTTACTGTGTAGATGTATTTTATATTATATTTATTGTCTCACAGGTTGCTGCTTTGTTGTTAGTATTTTGCCTGGTAGGTGGTTTTGCATCTCCTTGGCATATATTTCCTGAGATGGGGATCTCAGGTGCTCCTGTGTATGGTTTCTGAGTGATACACATACTATTTATTTTTGAATAGATACACCTGTATTCTTACTTAGTATCCATGCTTTGCTTCTGTTCATACATTTATAATTCACTTCTCCAGACATTACTGAAATGAAAGATAACTATCCTTTTGGTATGGTGTCTCTTTCTGATTAATGAATAGGTTTATAGGGAAGCAATATTTTGGAAGTTAAAGGGTCACTATACTCAGTCAAACAACTTTACATTTTCTAAAACTACAATTTTAGAGAAATAAAATGGTGGTACTCACATTTTTATCTTTGCTTGTATTGTCATTCAATTATTATTCTTTAGTGAGTGCTCCTAATTGCCCCCTACCTCCCTCTTGAAGTGTCTGTGACACTTGTAAGCTCAGCACAGCCTCACCATAGACACTGCTCTGCTTACATACTGTATCTCCCCCTCCTTCCCCCTGCCTTCTTTTCTCTGCTGATTCTCTTAATTGTTGCAAAATGTGCTGGCAGGCAGCTAAAGATCCTAGTTAGGGGTCAGGGATGGGACATATTATAATTTCTGCTTCTGGAGTGACAGGTCTTTCCATGTAAATGCTGTGATTTCAAATAATGATTTCTCAGGATCTACAGCGCAGATTTAAAATCCGAAAAAAAGTTTTGGAGCAGTGGGATTTTTGAAAAATTGGTTATTTAGAGTATAGATACCCTTTAAAATCTAGACAGTGTAAGGGGGCGATCCTTAGAACCTGTATGACCAATTTTCTCCTAATTGGACCTGTTGGGAAATGTTGGTGTTGGTTGCAATTGTTGTGTGTATGGGCCCTTTTACACTGGGTAAACACATGGCTGACAAATCCTGTTACATCTGATTTGCTGATAAGTGGCCATGTCTATGATTGATTCCACAGCTAAAGAACCATAGGGGTGGGGCACAGCTTCGAATATTTCTGCCTGAAGATGTTTCTGTTCCTAAATTCAGCAGAATGATTGATTGAGTATGGGGAGGAGGATTGGGTACATTTGATTTACCATCATCTTGCAAATTATTTACAGAAATATAAATGCATTTATTGAAATTTCAGGCTAACTCTACAAACAACAAACACAAGACATTTAGTTATTGTATTTTACACATAAAGGCAATGTTCCTTTATGCCATGAGATTGGCGCCCACACATTTTGCAGGTCTGCGTACGTGGCAGGTGACGTGCACAGAAAAATTGTAATAAGTGGAATCTTTTGGATCAGTAGTACTTCCATAATGTACAGCTTCTGTGTTTTCTTCTCCTTCCATAACTTTTATTTACCCCTCCAATGTCAATCAGTTCTGTTTTCCCTCACCCTTTACTGTCTACTCTCACTAATCTCACCTCATACCTTTATTCCTTCTAGTTTCCTTATGATCCACCTTGCAACTCTTTTATTTTCTAGCCTTCTGCGCTATCAATGAACATCTCTGCCACAGGATTTGTTGTAGATAAGGAGAATGGGTTATTAATCATGAGCAAACAATATACAAAGGAAGCCTTATATGACCGTAGGATATAGATCAATTGAATTTTGGTAAGTTGAAATATTTTAAGAAAGATGTAAGCCATCCGTGAAGGAGCTGGGAGGCAGTTAATGATATCAGATAGTGGGAAGGGAGAGGGGAAGTAAGGGGTGTAAATTTTGTAGTCATCAACACAAATGCTATGAAAAGATTGATGTAACATCAGACAAAGCGTGAACTCAGGTTAATATGAAAAGTAAAGATACGCATGTTATGAATTTGGAGTATCCCTATCAAGTACACTTAAATGATGTTGGTGCTTACTTATTAGAAAATGTCAGAAATAAAAACCTATTTGATTTTTAATAACAGATACAGAGCCAGTAGTTATACTTTGTGCATAGAAAACCAGTTCTAATTCATGAGAATAAGGATGACATCAGAAATCAGAGCTCTCCCAGGAGACTTTGCTCCATTTCACTCTAGCCTTCTTTGATTAAGTTGGAAAAGCCCACTGGCTTCCCTATTCAGCTTCACAAATGAAGAAACAACAGAGACAAGCTACTTTCCCCCTTTCTTTTTATTTAGAAAAACATCCTTTCGACACAGGATATTTTTACTTAACATCTCAATCATATGGAAAGCTGACTGCAATCGACAATAGCATTTTGTGACTTAAATTTGGAAAAAATGCTTAATATAAATGGAATATAAAACTTGGCTAGGTGATCTATGCTTTTTATTTCAATCTCTCTTATATGACAATCAGGGAAAAGTGTTTTAACCTGCAGATTTCCATTAAGAGTCACTCAGAGAACACAAATTGGAAATGCTAAAAGTAGCAGATGTTATAAAGGTTAACACTGAATACCAGGTTAGTGTCTTCTACAGCTAAATGGGCCAAACTGCACCTGAGACTACTTGAAAATCCCATGCATTTGAGAAGCCTAGAAAATGTTTGTCTTTTGTCTGTTAGTGAAGGTTAGCCTGTAATCATCTGTTCCATGTTGTTCTTAAGCTAGGTACATACGAGTGATTTTTTTTTTGGGGGGGGGGGTAGATACAAGTGCTAAGAGTCCCCCTTTCTGTTGGTTTATAGTTACCTGCAATTCTAATACCTAAGGCTGGGCACACGCCACACATATTACCATGCATTGTCAGTCGACAAGAAAAATCGGATGGTGTATGTGTGGCCAGCCAAGATCGGTCAAGGCTCCCGCAAATACACCATCCAATTTTTCTGGGTGGTATACTGGAAAACCACTACTGATTGTGCGGTTCCCTATGGACTGCACGATCAGTTGCAACGAACTGTTGGCCATGATTACTTTTGGTGTGACCGACAGTGATTTGTCCAGTTGTCCTGGGCGAAAAGTTTGCTTGTGTGTACCCAGCCTTAAAGTCCTCATAAGTGCAAAGGGTGTCAGTCAGAAAGGGGGTTAAAAACAATGGGGGCAAAAAAACAGACACTAACTGTTACTTGTTTGGGGACAGGTGTGAATATAATCACAAAGACAGAGTTCACACAGTAGCACAAATTACAATTTATCATCCCCACGACTCATGTAACTTATCAGTTTACCTGTTTAGTACCGCAGAACTCATGTAACTTATCAGTTTACCTGTTTAGTACCGCGGACTCATGTAACTTATCAGTTTACCTGTTTAGTACCACGGAACTCATGTAACTTATCAATTTACCTATTTAGTACCGCGGAACTCATGTAACTTATCAGTTTACCTGTTAGTACCGCGGAACTCATGTAACTTATCAATTTACCTATTTACTACCGCGGAACTCATGTAACTTATCAGTTTACCTGTTTAGTACCGCGGAACTCATGTAACTTATCAATTTACCTATTTAGTACCGCGGAACTCATGTAACTTATTGGTTTACCTATTTAGTACAGCAGAACTCATGTAACTTATCAGTTTACCTGTTTAGTACCGCGGAACTCATGTAACTTATCAATTTACCTATTTAGTACCGCGGAACTCATGTAAATTATCAATTTACCTATTTAGTACCGCAGAACTCATGTAACTTATCAATTTACCTGTTTAGTACCGCGGAACTCATGTAACTTATCAATTTACCTATTTAGTACCGCAGAACTCATGTAACTTATCAATTTATCTATTTAGTACCGCGACACTACATTGTAACTTATCAATTTACCTATTTAGTACCGCAGAACTCATGTAACTTATCAATTTACCTGTTTAGTACCGCGGAACTCATGTAACTTATCAATTTACCTATTTAGTACCGCAGAACTCATGTAACTTATCAATTTACCTATTTAGTACCGCGAAACTTATGTAACTTATCAATTACCTATTTAGTACCGCAGAACTCATGTAACTTATCAATTTCTCTATTTAGTACCGCGGAACTCATGTAACTTATCAATTTACCTATTTAGTACCGCAGAACTCATGTAACTTATCAGTTTACGTGTTTAGTACCGCAGAACTCATGTAACTTATCAGTTTACCTGTTTAGTACCGCAGAACTCATGTAACTTATCAGTTTACCTGTTTAGTACCGCAGAACTCATGTAACTTATCAGTTTACCTGTTTAGTACCGCAGAACTCATGTAACTTATCAATTTATCTATTATTACCGCGGAACTCATGTAACTTATCAATTTACCTATTTAGTACCGCAGAACTCATGTAACTTATCAGTTTACGTGTTTAGTACCGCAGAACTCATGTAACTTATCAATTTATCTATTTAGTACCGCGGAACTCATGTAACTTATCAATTTACCTATTTTGTACCGCAGAACTCATGTAACTTATCAGTTTACCTGTTATACCGCCGAACTCATGACTTATCAATTTATCTATTTAGTACCGCGGAACTCATGTAACTTATCAATTTACCTATTTAGTACCGCAGAACTCATGTAACTTATCAGTTTACCTGTTTAGTACCGCAGAACTCATGTAACTTATCAATTTATCTATTTAGTACCGCGGAACTCATGTACCTTATCAATTTACCTATTTAGTACCGCGGAACTTATGTAACTTATCAATTTACCTATTTAGTACCTCGGTACTCATGTAACTTATCAATTTACCTATTTAGTACCGCGGAACTCATGTAACTTATCAATTTACCTGTTTAGTACCGCGGAACTCATGTAACTTATCAATTTACCTGTTTAGTACCGCAGAACTCATGTAACTTATCAATTTACCTATTTAGTACCGCGGAACTCATGTAACTTATCAATTTACCTGTTTAGTACCGCGGAACTCATGTAACTTATCAATTTACCTGTTTAGTACCGCAGAACTCATGTAACTTTACCTGTTTAGTACTATATCTGTTGTATTCAATTAGATCAACTGGACTTGAAGTTTAGTTCTTGAAGATGTTTCGCTAGTCATTCACAAGTTTTAAGGGCTCCTCTGAGATATTTAATTTCTTTAAAAATCCACCAGAAGAAAGTACAAGCTTTCACAGAACACATTAATGCGGTAGACCAGAACATCAAATTTACAAGGGAAGATGTACAAAACAACAAACTAGCTTTCTTGGACTGCTTGGTAGAAGTCAGGGAGAATGGTAAACTGGAAGTAGAGTTTTACAGAAAACCAACACACACAGATCAGTATTTGATGTTTGACTCCCACCACCCTTTAGATCACAAGCTGGGTGTCATCAGAACCCTGCAACACAGAGCAGAGAACATCCCCACTAGCACAGAGGCGAAGGCTAAAGAAATGAAACATCTCAGAGGAGCCCTTAAAACTTGTGGATATCCAGACTGGGCCTTTGTCAAAAGAAGTAGAAGGAAGGAAAAGAACGTGAATACCATCAGTGAAGGGGAAAAGCAAGAAAGGAGAAAGAACATGGTCATCCCATATGTAGCAGGGGTCTCCGAGAAATTAAGAATTTTCAAAAAACACCGTATCCCTGTCTGCTTTAAACATAACAACAACACACTGAGGCAGCAATTGGTACATCCGAAACACCCAATACCGAAACACAAGATAAGCGACATCATATACATTATGCAGTGCAGAATGCTCTGATTTGTCTGTGGGGAGACCAAACAGCAACTGCATCGATGTATGGCCCAGCACAGAAGAGCCAATTCCTTGAGTCATACCTTTGAAGATTGTAATGTTAACGTGACTGGTTCAAGAGAGGTGTCAAGGAGCCATTTATGTGAAAATAGAGGTGGGGGGGTTCGACACCAACTGTCTGCCATGTACAATGCTGTTTTGACACCTTACCCTGGGCGTTCCTACAACACCTCTTAGCCACTGTGCAATCACGCCCTTAACACCTGGCTATGATATGCTAATTGGGATTTTCCAGGGTACATAATTACCACAGATTCTTGTACAAGTCATTCTGAATTGAGAATGCCAGTCGGATGACTAGCGAAACGTCTTCAAGAACTAAACTTCAAGTCCAGTTGATCTAATTGAATACAACAGATATAATGAGGATTGCACCTGGAACAAGGGATTCAAAAATGTTTACGTTTTGAGATACCGTACTATCAATATCTCATACTTTTATATGGTCATAAAACTCCCTGGTTACTTCTAATCCTTATATTCTAAAATAAAGAGGAGCATTATTCATGCAGCTAAGAGTCTAGGGGCAAGGTAAACATCATGGAGATATAATTTAACATGGGTGTGGCCTTCAAAAGAGAGTGTGGCTAAAATGTTGGTGGTGCGCTGAGCTCACCACTTAACTTGGAAATTCTGCACTTGTCTCCTGACACATAAGATAATTGTCTGCTGAAATTCTTATTTGCATTTGAGATTAAGGGAATAATGTTGATTGCAAAATGATCGGTACACGAGGTTGACAGAACAATGGAGAATTTTGGGAGATAAGTCGACAAATGTATGACCAGCATTAGATTGTCCAGCTAATCACATAATGAGTTCTCAGCATTATAACATTTTTGCAAATTCAATCGTTTGGACTATCAGGGGTATTGAATAAAAGTTCTTATTGTTTAAAATGGTGCTAATTTTGCCCCAACCAATCAGATGTTAGCTTCCATTTGAAAGCTAACATCTGATTGATTGGGGCAAAATTAGCACCATTTTTAAAAATAAGAACTTTTATTGAATCCCTCTGTATGTTTTTTATTTGTATACATATAGTTTGGCATGTTTTCTTTATTGCTGTTCATCTATCAAAACAGAAATACACAACAAGCATTCAACGAACATTTGACGGTCAACCGCATTATCCGACAATATTATGTGTGTGGCACCTCCCATCGGCATTGTTCTTTAATTTTGCAGTGTGGACCTGAAGCAGACAGTCTTTAAATATCCGTCAAAAACAGCATCTAATGTGTGTACTAGGCCTTAGAAGAGAAACACGGAGAGAATTTTTGTAACAACCGTCCAATCGCCACTAGCGCCCAACTCGGGCGAACACAATTTGTCGCTCGCAAAATCACCAGATTTTTCAGGCCAAACGACTGATACTACGAAATATCAGTTGTTGGGCCGAAAAATCTGCTTGTGTGTATCCAGCCTAAATGCAGGTTAGAGTCCACTGTAGCATTACTATGGTATGTTTTAGTTTATAAGTTTTTAATGTTCTACAAACACTCTTGGCAAATATCTGACCAGCAACTAATCAACTATTGGTACAGTGCAGATAAAGGTTTGTTTCCCAGACAGGGGGTCGGAGGACTCTAATGGTTCCCTGAGAGGTTTCCCGGGCAGGTTTCTGTAAGGGTGTGTCAGGTACACTGGTGTGGCATTCAGAGAGACAGAAGTGTATAACTGTCATTTCTGCTATGTTGTACTCAAAACAGTCAGTGTAGTATAACTACAGTGATAATCAAATTTGATTGCAATATACACTGTAAAGTGCATAAAACGTGAGTAATTAAAACATTAAATATTTTAGTGAGAAATATTTGCACTGCCAAGTGAGCCCCGGTCTGAAAATGTCCTTGTGTTCATTCAAAGACATCTTGGACATTGAGTAACACTTTTTATTGGCTAACTAACATGATTGAAAATGCAAGCTTTTGAAGCATGTATCAAGATTGTACCATGCCTGAAGAAGCTTGTGTTTCATAAGCTTGCATTTTCAACCATTTTAGTTAAGCAATAAAAGGTATTATTTATATCCAAGATGTCTTTGCTAACATCAGTGGCCAACACGGTATGATTTTCTACTACTAGAGTTCATTAGGAATAGTGACATACCTTGACTAAGGAGCTGTGGCTCAAAAATATGAATAAAATAGAATGAAAGTGCAACTTTTTAACTGTATTGATACACCCTTGTGATGAATCCAAGTGTATTTTTATATGATGTATTTATAGATATATCGATGCATTATATTTGTATGAATTATGTATTTCGAAGAATGGATGAAGAGATAATAAAAAAAAAACATAGTAATGTGTAGGAGTTCCTTTGGACATAAAAAATAGTTTTAAGTGTTCCAAAAGGATAAACACATTAAAGGAGAACTGAACAGTAAAAATTAAAAGTACTTGGGACAGGGATATAGGACTGGTAATTCCTAAATCCCAATATTGTTTCTGTGAGAAGAACCAGCCCAAAGAAAACTGATTCTGCCAGTCTTCCTCCTGGCTTCAGCACTATCTTTAACACAGGACTAGTCCAGGACTAACCTGGCAAATAAAAACTGTACAAGCTGTAGCTCCTCAATGAAACGATATTGTGAGGTAGGAAAAATCAATCCAACCTCCCTTCCCCAGGTACTTTCCATTTTTCAAAGTAAATTTTTAGAGTATATTTATCCTTTAAGAAACACAAAGTTAACACAGAATATTAAAGGCCTGGTTAGTTTTCTGAACTGGGACAAATATATCACATATGAACAGAAGCTAGGATACAGGGGTTCTAGAGTTTATCCAACACAGCGCACTAATCTTGGATGTCACAAAAATTACATCATTTAAATTCTGTGAAAGAAAGAGAGAGAGGAAAAAAATCTCTGGTCATAATTTATTTAAGTTGATTTTAAGTTTTGTTTTTTTTTTGGGGGGGGGGGGTTAATGCAGAAAGACTTTTCCGCTCAGTGCACAGAACTCTACTTTGTGAAAAGGCCAAGGATTACACCAAAACCTTTTTTTCCTCTTGGACTAGTCACCAAGCAAAATTTGTTTAATGTGAAGGAAACTTTTGCTTAATGCACTACAGGCTAAATGCACATATCTGTCCAGTGTTATAGGTGCCCTCGAAAAGCTCTTTTCCCACTCATCATGCACATTTAGCCTGCAGCTGAAGAAATAGTAAGGCAGGTCTGTGGCTTTGTAAATATTAATCTCACATTTGCTTTATTGCTAGAATTTTTCTGTAGCTGAAGTTCTCTTTAGGCCATGAATCTAAAATTATTAACTTCCCATTAGCTGACTCCCGTGCAGACCATCATCTGTTGAGGGATGCAAAGGATGCTGGGAGTTTTAGCTCTGCAACACCTGACAATAGGTGGCAGATCTCTTCCCTATAATAAAATAAAACCTGATGCTGGATGTTCGTTGTTGAAGATCTACAACAAATTTCTGCAGATTCTTGCCCTACAGTGTACTGAATTATACAGATTCAATTAAAAGCAAGGCTGTGAAATGGCAATAAATTCAGTCAAAAATGTTCTGGTATAGAAGGTGTTAATTATCTTAATGTGATATGCCAATTTTATCCGCCCCCTACAATCTGATTCGGCACTGGAGAGTAAAACGTTCAGCCACAGTTCACAGTCAGTTCTCGGAACCATGACTGAGAAAGTTTCCACTTACTTAGGTTTATTTGCTGAAGCTGGCCTTAGTCCAAAAACTCTGGAACTGAGAGACAGATTAAATGTGTTTGTGCTACAGCACACTGGGCAGTTTATCATACTGACAATTTCCAAAATTAACTCTAAAATAGACTCCCCAAAACAACAGCATGCCCACTAAGATGGAAAGGGGTGGGAGTTAAAGAGTGAGAAACCACATAGTTAGGCTTCGATATCATCTTCCCTAAGCCAATTATTCTGCCTCATCACAATATAAAGAAATATTTGATTGGATAAGCTTTTGCAGTATTTCTGAATGAATCATAGTGCTTGCAATGTGACCTCAAATTCTTTAAACAGTAAATATTATATGTGTGCTTCATAGCATTGCCGGCATTCCAACATATTTCTAGGGACAATTTTCTAGGGAGAGTGTTATTTTTACCATTACTCTGCAAATGCACAATTTGTGTATGGTGAATGGATTAAACTCAAAAGACAGATTTCTTATCATTTGTCTACACTTGCAGCCAGTAAATTATTTAATTTATATGTATATGCTCACCCCTCCTTCCTAAATTGGGAATGCCCTGCAGATTTCGGAACTGTTGGTAAGTTTTATACTTAAGGTTCTTTAAGAAGTAAGGATCTTGGTTAACTTTACCTCGTAATTGTTATAAACCTAAAGCCCAAATTTCTACGCGAAGAGAAAAGACTTTGATCATGTGTACATTTTGCTAATTTACAACACGAATAATGAATTAAAAAATGTAAATAAGTGCTTTTTTTGGTTCAGTATTCTACAGATTCCAAAAATCATAAATCTGGTGCATCCCTGCTTCAAATATGATATAAACCAGAGGAAGATAAACTACAGTTTCCAATAGGCCACTGCCAAAAAAAGAGGAGCAATAAACATTGCATAATAATTTTATGTAACTGGGAATAACTAGTTATTCAGACTCCAAACATGGCACATAAACTATCAAGTGGCTCTATGCTGCGAGCTCAAGTCTTTCTACACTACAGGGCTGTGAACCTTAACAAATTTGTAACAACACAGGCTTCTATTGATGTACAACCAGCACCAGTAATATAACATTTAACGCTTCTTTACATCTGGTGCACATTATTTATATTAAAGGTGTTACAATTGCAAGCATTTTAAAGCATAAAAGTATGGTTTAAAAGGCTTTTAACCATTTAAATGCCAGATAACCTAAAAATATTTCTGCCACAAAGCAGATTTTAAGCATTTGATTTTTGTTAATTTAAGTGAACTGTGTATGAACAACTTTAAGGGCCACTAATCTGCAAAAAAACACTTTAAACTAAAAGTGTCCACTATTGCTACATTTGTGTGGGGCGTATGAGCTCCAAACGCTTACCACCTACAGCCTTTCTCTATACTAACTATGCTTATTCAAGGCAGGAAAACAAGTCAGATTTATGTCTGTGCTAGTTTGTGTGTAGAAGAGCCTGCATGCTTTGAGAAGAGGGCATCCAGGCTTTGTTAATGTGCACTGCATGCATGAATACCTTGTATTTCTTCCAATTTTGACTTGGGATTTCTCAGTAAGTAAACAGAAATGGGTGGTAGGAATAGGGGCCCCTACCTCCCATACAATTTTAGTAAATAAGGGCACTAATTCTAAAATACTTTAGCTTTAATTCTCCTTTTAGAATATAATATCTTTTCATTTACCTCTTCTATGCTTTTCTCTGTAATTGACAGCACAGTACCATGTTTTTATAGTACTGGCTTTTATGGATATAGACAGAAACTTTGCCAAAGGGAACAGAAGGCATGTTCAGAGTGCACCCTAGTTACCCTCAATTTCCTACATAAGAGCCACACTTATCACCCTGTAGCCCCCAGAACCTTGTGGCTGTTGATCAGAAACTGGCTGCTTAAATGCTCAACAGCACATGGTGCAGGTAAACAATATCTGGTTGTATATAATATAATAATATATTATATATTGTATAATACCAATTCCCAGAATGGTATGTTATCCTCTAATTAGGATTTTATGGTGTTTTATAAATATCAATGGACTCCAAGGTGACTTCTAACAAATATTTTAAATTAGGGAATTAGGGTACATTATTTCCTATATTACAGTATTAAGTCATGAGACACAGATGGAACATACCTTATCTAAAAGATATTCAGGGAGATTCAATAAAAGTTCTTATCGTTTAAAATTGTGCTAATTTTGCCCCAACCAATCAGAACTTATATAACATTTGAAAGCTAACATCTGATTGGTTGGGGCAAAATTAGTATCATTTTAAACGATAAGAACGTTTATTGAATAAACCCCATTTTCTTTCCATATTATAATTGCATTGACTTAATGAAATCTGACTAGTTGCTATGGGTAACTGAAACAGTACAACTTTTACTCATGTAACTTAAAGGTCATAAACATTACAATTTTTTTATTTTACATAGAGTAATGCATGTAAATGCATTGTGAAATCTCTTACGTTCTGTTCAGCCAGAGAATATACAAGCTGGGGAAGAATGTCTCCTTTAACAACTGCTTCTGCCAGATCATCATTGTAATTGGCAAGCCTCCCGAGAGCCATAGCAGAGGTCTGCTGGATTGTTGGGACCACATCCAAGAGAAGGGGCCGCAGCAGAGACATAACGCCTTACAGGAGAGAAAAGAAAAAAGTCAAACTGTAGTATATGAAAAGTGGCAAAAAAACAGCTTGTTTGATATTATGTCCCCAGCGTTAACTTTGTATCATTGACCAATAACAGAAATTAAATTTGAAATATAAATAAATTCTTTTTTAGACTCAGAAAGCCTAAATGCAATGGTATTCTTCCTCTTCCTGTAAATCTGTACAGTAGTCACCAGCCAGTAAACCTAGACAATGCAATGCCATACAATATATATTATCTAAGGTACATGATATGGATATCAGGGGTCACTATAGTCCTATAAAATAATGTGGCCACAGACTGGTTTCGTTCAGACAGGTTATGGAACCTTACAAAGACATTAACAGGGCTATGCACAGAGCCATAATCGCTCTCTATTGCCTCCTATAAGCAAAATACTGAGCCGATAGTGAATGGGGTTTACCCATTCTGAATCTTTAACGCCAGCTATCTGTCTTAAAGAGCCGCTATTGGCTCGGTACATTCATTTTGGCAACACAGTTTTTGCATACTGACGCTATAACCCTTATGTTGTAAAGTCACGTTTACCCTTGGTACATGGTTTTTGGGCCGCGTAAAACTGCCTGTTTGTCCTGTTCGGATGAACGTCGGTCGCAGCCAGACAAAAGCACATGCAATTCCTTTTGGCCCAATCAATAGATACACTAAACTATTGGTTGTTCAGCTCGAAAAATTGCTTAGTGTGTACACGCCCTTATTCTTTCAGTGCTCAATTCTCAGTGGTGGTCAAGCAGCAGATACCTACATTACATGCAAATAGTCTATGGAATTCCCTGCCCTTTTACAAAGACGTATAAGGGTATCTAAAGGCCCCAGTTTAATTTATGTTATTCAGTATAGATAGGAACTTCCATATCTTCATTCCCTTTGCTTTAAATTAGGAGAGATTTTCCCTGTAAGTTTTAATGTAGGATCAAACTGGGGTACTTCATTTGCCAGACATACAAGCAAAGAAAAAACATATATATAATGTCATAGGATCTGTGCTAATGCATATAGTAAAAACATAGGGGATGTTATATTCATGATCAAAAAAATAAAAAGCCTTCCAACCACATTAAGGTAACACCAGTATGGAAGGCCCTAAACTAATTGCCTTGGGTCATCCATCTCTCTGGGCTGTAACCCTTCTGCTTTGTAGAATTTTCTTTAGAAGGTTGTCATCCTGCAAATCATGTTTTCTACTGCCTAAATGCACAGCCACGCTGCATCGCAAATGGAATCACATCAGATTGCGTGCGCGATTCTGGTGTGATTTACGTGTGATTTTGCACGATTTCAGTGTGTTGTCGTGATTTTCATATATTTTTTCATCAAATTGCATGTGCAATCGCGAGTATGCAAATCTCGAGTGTGCAAAAATCATGCAAGTGTGGCCTAGCACTTAGTACACATATGTGCAGCATGGGTATAATGGGAGAAATTTGTGTTGGAGGCAATGGGGTATCATAGGAGCAGGAAAACAAGGTTAGTCAAAGTAGGAGCCACCTTTACCTGCACATTAAATTAGGTTGAAATATACTGCTAAGTATATTCCACCATACAAATAAAGTGCCCAGGAACCTGAGGAACCTGAGCACCTGAAGGATAGCCTCAGTCTCAATGCTGCAAGGCATCAGTGTTAACCACTAATGTAGGCAGAATGACTCTTTGCTCATCATGCAACATAGGCAGGTGCAGCCAGCAGGGAAGGGGAGGGTGACTGCAGGCAGGTGCACAGTTTTACTGGTGACAGTCCATGATTGGGACTGGTCTGGCCAAAGAGCTTGGCGGGAGTCCAAGCAACCATTAAAAAGAAAAATGGAAGGAGGAGAAATCCTCTCAAGCTGCAAGAATGGTGCAAACAATGGATGGGAAGTATAAATGGTAACCCATTTTTGTCTGGTTAATCAAAGCGATTGAATTAATCATAAAGACTGATCCATGTATAGCCAGCTATAAATCCATATACAGGTACAATTATCTACAATGCTTTTCTAAAAGCTATTCTTTAGGGCTAGGTCACACTAGTGATTTGCGATCCGTTTGCACGTGAGAAATGCAAAACTGTGCACGTCAATGTGCGTGGCCACATTGCATGAGCTGCTCTGTGAACCAATCCTGTTATACAGAGCGTATGCGATCATTCTTTTTTTGTTTTTGCATATAACATGTGCTCCAATTGTGCAACATTGTGAAGTTTGGCCTCTGCCTTACTGATTATCAAAGCAAATGCGCAAACTGGAATTAATCAAGGCGGCTCTGAAAACTTTTGGATTCTTGTGCAATCAAGTGAAATTTCCAACCTAACTAGTCAAATTTCCATTGATTTTACACTCAATATTGATCACTTTTGGATTGAACTGATTGAAACAATCTTATTTTAATCAGTTACTAGAGAGGCCATATATATAGATCAATTTATTTTAACCGTTTAACTGATGCAATTAAATCAGCCAAAAATTGTGACCAACGTGTACCTGCTGCTTAATAGCCTAGTGATATAGGACAGTTGACCAAACGGTAAACATTCGGACCTATATGTGAACATTTTTGGACTATTCCATCTGTGGCTGCATCATTTTATAAACAGATGTCAAGCTGAAGATTGATGGCACGTGGTGGTATAGTTCAGAACTTCGAGTTTCACGTATATGGTCTCTTAGTAATTTTCTAGTTTTCCACCGGCATTAAGCAGATGGTCTTTATACTCTGATTAGCCATTTATACTACCCATTTCCTCCCTCTTATTTTCTGTACAGCCAAGGGAACTGCTGGGGTGTTCTGTATAGAGAAGCAATGTAATTAAGATAGCAAAACATAAATTACCCACAAAATCAAAACTTGTACTAGACCTACAGCCTTTTGCTTTTATTCAAAACTCTTTAGTAAAGTGTACAATATTCCAAATGTAAATAAATGACTGGATTTGTCGAATAATTTAGCTGTCTGGGTGGGGGGGGGTACTGTATAATACAGCATGAGACAAAATCAGCTGCAGTGCTTGTGAACTGAATTTCATGAGTCTGCACAAAACCCTTTCTAGATTCTACAGTCTTGTCCAAAAGGCTGCAGGTTACGCTGTTCTGTGAATGGTCCCCCAATTCAACAGCCATCAAAACACCTGAAACTACTTCAGGTGAAGAGGGACTATTCACCAAGATTTGCAATCACTATGATTGGCGTAAATTATTATTATTATTGTAGATTTATATAGCACCAACATCTTCTGTGGCGCTTCACAGTTGCATTGACATTTGTACCAGTTATGTGCAACATTGCACCTCTTTAGATTGCGCAGCATTGCATTGAATTTCCTTTTGTATCTAATTACTGCCTTTCCAAACATTTTCGCTAAGTTTGCGATAACATTGCACCGATTTTTACTATAGTCTTATCGTTTATTGTTGAAACTGTATTCAAAAGAACAATATTGGTCAATACAATTTTTAGAGCTAAGCGATCTTATGAATAGTAATAAGAATGCTCTGTAAATGACCCCTAAAATTTGTCTGTGTGAAGGTAGGCTTAGGTTTCATTCACACTAGGTTGCATTGAAATCGTGTGAAATCTCATCAAAACGCTCTGCTTATAGAAATGAGCATTACCGAACAATGCACTGCAGCAGTTTCCTATGTTAACAATGGACACCGCAATGGCATTACATCACTGAGGAAGCGGAAGTTCTATGAAACGCATCAGGTCACACACACACCCCCTTTGTTACCGAACTATCCGTGTCCTACTATCCCAGTACTTTGATCTGCTACATTTTAAGATACTCACCTCTGCCCAGACCCTGCTTGAAGGCAGCAACCCTACCCATACTGCTTGTTGAATTTGAATTTATCAACCATAAAAACAAGCAAGGTAATAAGCCATCTGTATGAGTTTCTTTTACATGCTTTATTTACTAAGAAGCATAATTTTCTCATCACTGCCATTAATTATGTAATAAGTAAGCAGTGTGTAAAGATTTATCATTTCTAAGTGCAGCCAAAATAATGTGGCAGAAATATAGCTTTTTAATTCCAACAGGGGTGAACAGCAGCAGAAAAATTATCATACAGCCATTAATTTCATTCTTCATTTTCCAGTAATTTAACTACTTGCAGTGCTACTTGGAGAAAAATTAAAAGACTTCAATGCTAAACCATTTTAAAGGTTAAATAGGGTTGAAGGCTGATAATACTGGATTTCAATATTGGACAAAAAATTCTCCTTTTCCTCTAGAAAACTAGTGCAGATTTGTTACAGTTCCTTGGGCCTTCACATACATCTAAAAGAAGCGCCTCTACCCAAAGTGTCTTGTACAATTACAAGGTAGGTTTTTCTCTACTCCCAAAAGGAAAGGATATAGTGGTTTGGGACCTCACCCTGGGTAAATTAGATGGTAAGGGGGCAGATGAATCCATTAGTACTCCTTTAAAAGGCCTGTTCACCACTCATAATTTCAAAACAAAATTTCATACTACCTTTCCCACCCCCAAAAGTCCAGTATTCCTGAAGTCTGATATTTAGCTTGCTGTCCGCTGCCCTCTTGAATCTTTTTTTGCCACCTCCTCTTAAAGCTGTACAAGCATGTTAAAAGCTCACATGTGCTGGTGGCTCAGTAAGCAGCAGTAATTCAATGGCGGTAATGTCATACATTATTGCAATGATTGACCGCTATGCAGGGAGGAAGACAGAAGAAGGAGGACCAGGAGGAGTACTGGGAGGTTGCAAGATTTAAGGGGTGAGGAAGGTAATCGTGAAAGTTTGTTGAAGGGGTACACATGGCCTTTTAGTTTTTGACATGAAAGGTTAGAAATTGGTTTATGTATTCAAATACTTGTTTGCTAAATTACTTTCCTCTTTCAAGTCAAACTCTTGAATTCAATGTAATTCAATTCAATGTTGCTTCCTTTCCTGTGTTCTCTAGACATGTTCTCTATACTGTAGTTAAACTGTTTTCATTTCATTAGCTTGTATTTAGAAGTTAAAATAATTTACCAGGCAAGCATTACATTGCTGAAAGCAGTGTTTATCAGTATTCTATTTAAACCAAGGCTTAGGGTATACTAAAAGGGCAGTGTTATGTTTTCATGCCTCTTTTTCACAAAAATGCAACATAAATTAGTTAGTAATCATATTTTTTGTAGGTTGCCGAATCATAAGAACAAGAATACTAGCAAACGCTGCCATGGTGTTTATAAAGCTGCAAAATTAGTTTTTGCTGTGTAGAAAAAGATTATAAATGATTAATGGCAACTCCAAGATGATGCTTTAAGGCAACCTACAAAATCCATTGAGGCTCCTCCAAAGCCCTTTCAAGGGTCCTGCAAATGTCATTGAGACTCCTTCAAAAGTCCTTACCAGGTTCCTTACTGCCCCCTACAGGTGATCAATGGCATTTACAGGAACCATTTAGCCTCTGGAGGGGATCCTTAAGGGGAGCATTATCTACTCTTATTATCTAGATTCTAGTAATATCTCTTACCTGCTCCTGTTTTAAATACATAATCTGTTCCATCCTAGACCAGTCCTTTGATTTGACTGGACTACATCCTGAACCCCCAGCTCACTGTAGTACTAGGCAGGTAAGTTGCATTTATGGAGTCTTTAGGTTCGTAAACATTTAATTCTCCTTTACCGAATGTCATTTTATGTAACTAAATGACTAAGGGTCAGTTTACATGTTTTCTGTTTTACTGCTCCTCTGGGACTCCATAGCCGCAATTAAATGCCCTTACTTATTCAAACTAATTTCATGCCAATGGCCTAAATTTTAAGAAGAATCCCTCAAGTTTCCTAAGAAATAATTTATTGACATATAATTCAAACTCATGGAAATATCACTGTTTTTTTTAAAGTGAACTTTCACAGATAAAAAAAAGTGTAGCAACTGCTGCACGGCATAGCTCAGAGGAACAGCTGTCATCTCAGACCAAACAGACTCCCTCTTTGCAGCTTGATAGATTAACTTCCATTGAAAAGTGTTTAATGGGCATGGTGACTGACAGAGCCTACCAGGAAAGCAAAGTAATGTTTCAACCAACTGTTCCCACTGTAGGCCTGTTGCACATGAGTTTTCTTTAATTGTTCTCAAATTATAAACAATTTCCCTGTAATTAAAAGGAGGCAGGGGACTATGTTCATACAATTTAGAGCAATTGTCCTTATGTGATTTTTCAGAGTTTGTGCAGTTTAGATATTTTTTAACCTATAATTTCTTATACGAAACACAGACAAATTAACAATAGTGAAAAAAACATTTCCAAGGCAAATAAATCTACTTTTTTAAAAACCCATTTTATCTGAAGTTAGCCTTCAAAAATGATATTCTGTTGGTAATATCCAGCAATGTAAATAGGCACTTTGAGTTAGTTCTGCTGTCATTAGGAGCTCAGAACTGATATATCATCCATATAGCATTGAGTCTTTGGGGGGTTTCCAAAAATATGTGATTTTCCACATTTAGGAGGTAGGAGCCTGAATTCCTGCCTCCCTCTTTGCTTGAATTAATGAGTTAATTGCTTTAGAATTCCTTGATGGCTCACATCTCCCAATCTTTTCGCCTTACATCAAAGAACATTAAAAACATAAGTTGAGAAAATCACGAAAGGAGGTAGGAATACTGTCTCCAACCCCCCACATAAATTAGATAATTTAGGGAAAAATAAAAGAAAACGTTTATTATGTAACATCACAGTAAAACTGCTTTCTCAAACATCTTTTTTTAAATTTCACTGTAATGCAAACACAATTTTTTTTTTTTTAAAGAACATTAAGAATATGAAATAATTAATTTGATAGTAGACACAGAACTGTAAAGGCTTCCATACAAACATACGTATTATTGTATAAAAACAGCTTTAAGGGTTAGGCCACACTAACACGTTTTTCGCTTGTGATTGAGCATGTGCTTTTGGTTAGAATGGAAATCGCCAGAATGCAAAAATTCGGTTTTTGCACATCCGTTTTGCAATCATCATTTTCATCCGTTTCTATAATTCAGAATAGCAAAATCGCTGGACTGTGGGTACCCAGCTAAAATAAAAACATTTTATTTATTTTTTTAAATAAAAACACATTTGCTATTGGTCTTAATTATTCTATGGCATTTTCTTATCATTGTCATACAATGACATCTCTCATAGCAGCAGGAAATAACAGTATTTACTAAAAAAAATGTAAAATACTAAATAAAACCAACTGGAACTGTACATTACTTTTCTTACAGGGCGAAAGCAAAAAACAGGGGGTCCTAAATAACTCTTACAGTTGCCGAAACCTGTAACTATCCCCCCTCTCTTTTGGCATCACTGTATTAGAACGCACTGCCCCCTGCAGCTAATTAATTACATTACCATACAGTACCTGGGGGGTCCTGAAGTCCTGAGTAGTGGCTGCCCTGCATGCGCCTAGATGTACCCTGGTGAACATCCCATTAATGCCCAGTTAAATGTAAAAAGATTTCTTGCACTAGAATTTAAAAAAAAAGTTTCTGTATAAAAAATATGTTTTGCTCTGTCTAATAATTATTTCCATGGTCAAAGAAAACGTGAGGAAAAGCACATTAAAGGGAACTGTGCTGAATATAAATGTATTTACATATTTGTTAGAAAGGACATCTGCCAGCTTGTAGGCTCTTTTGTTGTGCTCCATATCGGATTTTGTGCAAGCATTAAAGGACATCTCCACCCTATATATCTTTTAATAATATCTTTTAAAATGAATGGCCTCTTTAAAATAAGTTCATATATCCTACTTTGTTCTCTGAATTCATTACTGTATGCCTGCTATGCTTCTGGATGCCTCATGGAAACTAAGCAATTTAGTGACCTGTAATGACCCTGAGCATGCTCAGAAGAGTTTGGGGTTTTGGGGAAGATTTGCCTGTATATAAATTTTCATTTGAGGGCTAAACTTGTCCTTTGAAGCATGTTAATATGGATGAGAGCATCCATAATCTTTATGTGTTCCATTTTAATGTGAGAATACACACACTTCCAAATGAAATTGAAGTAAAGCGGGCCAAATTAGATGGACAGAGTTTGTGGACAGCAGTTTTCAGATCTTGCAAATGAAATTGAAGTAAAGCGGGCCAGATTAGATGGACAGAGTTTGTGAACAGCAGTTTTCAGATCTTGCCACAGATTCTCAATTGGATTTAGATCTGGAGTTTGACTGGGCCATTCTAACACATGGATATGTTTTGTTTTAAACCATTCCATTGTTGCCCTGGCTTTATGTTTAGGGTCGTTGTCCTGCTGGAAGGTGAACCTCCGCCCCAGTCTCAAGTCTTTTGCTGACTCCAAGAGGTTTTCTTTGCATTTTGGTCAAAATGTTTAATTTTTGTCTCATCTGACGAGCATCTTCTTCCACATGTTTGCTGTGTCCCCCGCATGGCTTGTGGCAAACTGCAAACGGGACTTCTTATGCTTTTCTGTTAACAATGGCTTTCTTCTTGCCACTCTTCCATAAAAGGCAACTTTGTGCAATGCACGACTAATAGTTGTCCTATGGACAGATTCCCCCACCTGAGCTGTAGATCTCTGCAGCTCGTCCAGAGTCACCATGGGCCTCTTGACTGCATTTCTGATCAGCGCTCTCCTTGTTCGGCCTGTGAGTATAGGTGGACGGCCTTGTCTTGGTAGGTTTACAGTTGTGCCATACTCATTTCTGAATGATCGCTTGAACATTGCTCCGTGGGATGCCTGCTTTAAATTTCTCAATAACTTTATCCCTGACCTGTCTGGTGTGTTCTTTAGACTTCATGGTGTTGTTGCTCCCAGGATTCTCTGAGGCCGTCACAGAGCAGCCGTATTTGTACTTACATTAGATTACACACAGGTGCACTCTATTTAGTCATTAGCACTCATCAGGCAATGTCTATGGGCAACTGACTGCACTCAGACCAAAGGGGGCTGAATAACTACGCACACCCCACTTTGCAGTTATTGATTTGTTAAAAATGTTTGGAATCATGTATGATATTCGTTCCACTTCTCACGTGTACACCACTTTGTATTGGTCTTTCACGTGGAATTCCAATAACATTGATTCATGTTTGTGGTAGTAATGTGACAAAATGTGGAAAACTTTAAATCCATATACCGTGTTTCAAAAAGGTAATTACTAATCCTTGGCTGATCTCTCAGCTTTAGCCCTGTTCTACCTACATAAACACTGCAAGAAATACTGAGCATGTTGAATTACCTGCTTCCCTAATTGTAGTCAGTTTCACTGGTGGGTTTGAAATAATCTTAATCCCTCCTTCTTTTTAGATGTGTGAAAATATAAATTGAACCAATGGCTCTATATCGTTAGGCTCTAGTCTCCCAGTTCCATTTGGAGTGACATGCTACCCTGATTGAGAAATTAAGAAATTATAATTTCTATGCTTTTCACTACAGATTAGCCTTTTAATTGCAATAAGAGGACAATCTGTTCCACCACTGTAGACAACGGCGAAAAAAACTGCCTACAAAATCTCAAGAATGTATCTGTGACCAACCCAGCACATAACGTAACCTTAAAAATTCCCTATAAAGAGGTAATATTAAGAGTCCTACCGTTATTTATTCATACACTAATTTAACTCAATTGTAGGGTTTGCACCTGAAAAAAACACAGCAGAATTAGGATTTGCTAAAGGAAAATTTAACTAAAAAAATAGGAGGAACTCACTGTAAACACATTTCACATATTTTTATTAGCAGTATATCCTAAATGCCTCTTAGAGCTGGTACACAGAGCTGGTACACATGGGTTGATAGGGCTGAGTGCCTATAAGCACTGGTGAGTAGGGGTTCATAGATAAGTCAGGGAGTTTAAGGGGTCTAGTTTTGTGGGAAGATTTGGGTTAGTAGGTAGTGAGCTGGTTAGTAAGTCTGGGCAAGTGACTGAGAGGCATAAAAGGCCGGATGCTAAAGGTGGCCATACATATGAACGATAATGGGTAAATCTCGTTGTTCCACGACGGGATTTACCCATTATCGTTCAAGTGTATGGGCTTTTCCCGACTGACCGTAGTGCCAACGAACGACCGTAGTCGCCACTACCGTCGGTCGGGAAAGACGGAATATTTTTGTCAGTCGTTATCGGCTCCCTTTACTTTAGCAAAGGGAGCCGATGTGATCGTTTGCGTGTATGGCCATACGTCCTACTGATCCCCATACCACGTATGGGGATCTGTTGTTCACATGTGTGGCGGTTCCTGATGCAATGTGCAATGTGCTGATGCAATGTGCCGACAGATACCAATGTGTGCATGGCCACCGTAAGTCCTCATATGCACTTTCCACACAGAGCTGGTAGACAAGGGTTTATCTTTCTGCTTGGTTGACAGCTGTACCCAATAATTTAGTTGATTCCGGCTGAACTATATAATCACTCCCATTTTTAGACAGGATTGGTTTGCCTGTGCAATCAGCATGACAGTTAATTAATCCTGCAGTCGTCAATGGAAGTCAAGATAGATCGGACCACAATATTAGCTGTATCATGTTAATTCCCAACCAAGACAGTGTTCCCAGCCACATCTTTGGAAATACTAAACAACAGCTAGTACCTCCCATATAACTATAGCTTACATGTGCAAATTATTAAGAAAACCATTTGTTAGAGTATAGGGGGCCTTTAAAGTTTTCGAATACTCCATATGTAGCAGGTATTACATACCGTATATGAGTAAATGCAATTTGTTTTCCAAGGGTCTCTATTTTATTATCAAAATCTGTGTAATGCTGGATATCTCTAGATCTTATGGGAGTAAATACACCAATATATACCCAGCATTGCCTATTTTCTTGAAATGTTTGGATTGAAGTTGCTTTAACAACTTTAGCTTAGAACTGCAAACTGATGTACCCCCCACCCACCCTCAAAGAAGTTTCCATAAGACAGCACTATAGCACAAATAAGACTGTTTTTGTTTCCATTACATCAAAGGCACTAGCATTTTTGGCAAGCATAAAAAAAGTCTTCATATTATTGATAGCTGAGGGCCATGCAAATAAAGTACAACTCCCATTTCACTGGGTATAAATAGATACAATGAGAGATCTACTGTGGAACAGTATGTTAAATAAAATGAATTATATTTCTCTCCTTTTTGATCCCCTGCTGTTTGGCACATTTGCAGCACTTGAGGTTTTTAAAAAGCATCTAACATAACTTTTTTTCAGTTCTCAACTTTCAACATAAATTGTTGTAAATGGTGGGTGTGACCTGTGTTTAGGGGTGGGGTTAAGAGTACCATTCCTTTTGTCAGAAACTCATGGAAGATCGCACACCAAAAAAGTGTAACATATTAAACTTTTATTAAACCATCAACACATCAGTTGCACATAACGTTTCAGAGGGCTCCTCCCCCTTCATTAGGCTTTTTGTGCCTATAGGCTCCTGAGATTTAAATACAACACTGATGTTTACTAATAGGGACAAGTGTAGCCATTGCTTACAGTATTAAAATACAGGATATCAGAAGATAAAAAGCAATACAGGAAAGCTTCTTGTATTAAAGGGTATCTCCATTCAGACTTCATCCATGCTCACTTATACTATACACACATGTACATATAGTAAAAGGGAACATGGATGATGTCAGGACCTGTCAGAGGAAGCAACGGAGAAGCATGATTGTGGGTAAGTTTGCTGAGTTCCCCCCTGGCTCCAGTTGGATTAATTGAAGAATGTGAGGTAAGTCATAGCTCCTTTACTTCCCGTACTTCAATTAATGTGAAAAAAGATAAGTACAATTTAAAGCCATATATGAGTTAATGATATATGGCTTTAAATTACCCAGCATGGGAGTTAAATTCTAAAGGCTGTTTTCTTTTTCTGCTTTCAATTTTGTTCCACTAATACTATAGCTTCTTTTATGCAAATGTAGGGTACTAGTAAACTAGTTTCCCTTTAGTCTTCAGGATTTGGCCAGTAGGGGTCGCTGTGTAAAAGTATAAAATGGAGATCTTTCTGTTTCTACTTCCTGGGGTAGAGACAGGCGACCTATTTAACAGGTAGGCCCAGTTAGTGTGAAAATAGTCTCTGTTAAAGATCACTCCAGAAGTGATAGATAGGAGTAGAGTAGCTAGTGAGCAGTCTGATCTCCAACAGGGAGATTTAGTAAGGACTAGAGTTCTGGGTATACCACCCAAGAATAGGGACATAGTGCCACTACAGTGACCTGAGGTGGCACTAACAAGCTGATTGTTATTTGTGCTGTTTCTGATCCCTCTGGTTTGTGAGTATTTATGTGATATCTGTGCCATGCTATGTCACCTCTATTGTGCTACTTGCAATGCTTTATTAAGATTGTTCTGTGGTTGTTTAGCAACACCCTGCATCCAACATATGCAAGGGCCCATTCCTGATAATTAAGAATGCATAGAATTTGGGTAAGGCTGAAAATTAAGTCTCTGCAAATTATGTACCCCCATTTTACTATCGCCTTATACAAATATTTCCTTCCTGTAGAATATGCCCAATGATCTATTAGAGAAATATAATAATATACACACAAATGTCTTACCAACACTACATCACCTGCACAATTTCATTAGCTTTGCAAAGTACAAAAAGTACAAAGTGAAATGATCCTAGAATAAAGCAAATGCAGCTAGGCCCGGGAATGCTAGGAGTTGAAGTTTGCAAAAATCAGATTGGACTTCCCTTATCTATTGTGATGACTATTGTTATGTCCTTAAAATGAATTCACTTTCAAGGAGAGACCTAGCTATCAATTTATGTGATAGTTCTGATTTTATCAAAAGGCACAGAGCACTTTCACTGGCCCCAGTATTACCACATACAAACAAAGAGCTTTCCATATAACCTGGGGTAAATGATTCCTAAATAGAAAAATATTACAGGATTTTGGAAAAATGTAAATGTAAAGTAAATTGAGAGAGAGGTAAATTTCCTTTACAGAAATGATAAAAGTCTGTAAATACTGTAAACTACAAAATGTTATAAGGCACATTTGGACAAATACCAGTAGCCAGGTAGCCAATGCGGTTTATGGTTTGCATTTGGAGGCTACATTTTTAAAAGGTGGTTGATAAAGAAGTCACAGTTCTGTGATTGGATACTAATGTAAAAAGCTAACTGCCAATTTGTGTTATGAAAGGGTAATAGCTTCAATACATTAAGGAAGGGTGAATATTTTTGTATTCCTGCCACCTGTTGTCTTTTATAGCGCCCCAATGTATTTTATGTTAAATCTTGTGCTAAATAGTAGCTCAAAACTTTACTGAAATATTTTGCATCAGATTTGCTATGTTGTTTCAAAATATTTCACATACCGGTATATCACATCAGGTAGACATATATCACATCAGGTAGCATGGGTTTTGCACTCATTTGAGCTTCCAATATTGCATCTCCCTCTTATTGCAATCAAAAAAGTCCAGCTTCCCTCGTCTGGTATAATCATTGCCTCCTCCAGCCAATCCCCTGTTCAGCTGTCAGCTAAACGAAATGTAACAAATTCAGCCCTCCAGATGTATATCTATTAATACATAAACTAACAATATAAGCTATAGTAACAGTTATAGTACAAACATGTGTTTCCATTAGAGAGCTCAATTGACTCCCCTAAAGGTTTGTGCTGACAAATGCAAGATTACTCTTAAGAAAAATAGGCCAATTTGCCAGTGCACTTTACACAGAAAAACAGCATGTCAGAGCAGACATTTGTTACATTTCATTAGCTGACAGGTGAACAAGGGTTTGACTGGTTAGTGATTACGGAATATTTAAGTACATGTATCCAGAGAAAAGACCCATGAAGCAGATGGAACATGCTTCTTATGCTTAGTTTTTCTAGCTATATCCAGACATACCCAAGCAAATAGTTAAACAATTAGATTCATCTAATAATTGGCAATTGGTTGTTTGGCTATTGTTTCTATCCTTTAATCTTCTTTAATGATATGTATCTTTAAATAGGAAATACTGCTTCTGTTTGGTTTGATTTTAGGGCCTTTATATCAAACATAAAATAGTACAGGAGTACAGGATGTAACATTTATATTTCAGAGTTTCCTATGGCAAGATATTATACATCTGCACACAAAATAAATTAGCTGACCTTTTAAGTAAAAAGTAATTAGAGCCTGGACTAATATTAGAAAATAATATTCAGGATGTGGAGTCAAGCAAAATTGAAAATATTAACTGTTATTTTAAAACAAAAGTAACTGTATTAGTTCCACTGGAGTCAGGAACATGTTGCATTGCTAAACACAAACGTCTAATAGAAAGGAAAAAAGAAATAAAACACGGTCACAAAACAGTTTCCTGTTGTATTTTTTAAACCCAGAAGTTGAAGTTCAGAGTTTTATGCACTGGATCTAGGTAAAAACAAATACAGTTGTTGTTAAATCATCCTATAAATTAGTACAATCTTTCAGATGCTGGAAATTATTAAAAATTAAAATTAATAGGATTGCACAGTTGAAGTACCGTATCATTACCATCCAGATTTAAAGGGGAAGTTCAGTGCAAATACATATGCTTTTCAGAAAAAAGAGCAGTATTTTCTCATCCCAATGACCTTAATCTGACAATTTAGCATTTTATCTTTGTATAAATAAATGTAACCAAAATACTGACTACCTGTTTGCAGGACCCCTAATAGAGACCGTTATAGTCTTGCCCTTGACCCAGTGCCTGGGTTGATTCAGTTGCTCAGTAGAGATCTGAGCATGTTTGACCCATCCAACAGCCAATCAATAGAAATTACTGTTAGGAACATTCCAAGGAAGTGGTGCATCCTGGGAAGAAGAAGGACCGTTAGAACCTGAAATGTCAGCTCACTAATGTTAACATCAGGGAACATCAACTGATTTTCAAAATGGGAGAGAATATGTAGAATAACTAGGAAGGCATTACATAAACTAACAATTTAACAAATAATGATTATTTCTACTGAACTGTCCCTTTAATGTGACTGAACAGGCTTGAACAATAATCTGTTAATCTTATTGAACAAATAGTTCCTGTACACAGAAATGGTTTGGAATGTAAGGTACCCAACCAAATAGCTATCTAGTAAGAGAAGAGTTCTAGAAAGGAAAATAGAGCGCTTAAAGAGGAAGTTCAGTGGAAATACATATGCTTTTAAGAAAAAAGAGCAGTATTTTTCCATCCTAATGACCTTAACCTGCACATTCAGTATTTTGTCTGTATATAAATAAATACTTCCAAAATACTGACTTCCTGTTTGTAGGACCCCTAATAGAGACCGTCATGGTTTTGCCCTTGACCCAGTGCCTGGGTTGATTCAGTTGCTCAGTAGAGATCTGAGCATGTTTGACCTATCCAACAGCCAATCACTAGAAATTACTGTTAGGAACATTCCAAGAAAGAGGTGCATCCTGGGAAGAAGAAAGACCGTTAGAACCTGAAATGGCAGCTCACTAATGTCAACAGCAGGAGACCGCAAAGGGTAGAAATTCAACTGATTTTTTAAAATGGGAGAGAATATCTACAAAACTAAATATGTATAATATAAACTAATAATTTTTTTAAATAATGATATTTTCCACTGAACATTCAGCTAGACTAGATAATAAAACTAAATCAAGAGATGTAAAGGTAAATAGATGTTATCAACAAGAATTAGATGTGAAGGAGGGATGAAGGGAATGACATACCCTTGGGGACAGAAGATATATTGAACAACCAACAGATAATTTAAAAGGACAATTAGGGCTAGGCCACACTGATACGAAATGATTTTGCATTTTAAAGCGCACACTAGTGTGGTGCTTTATTAATCGGATCAAAGGGGGATCACGATCGCACTTGCAATCACGAGAGTTAGCGAGCACGCTTCCGTGCGTGTGGTGCAGAGTGGTCTCTGTGGTTTCTAAAATAGCAACATATTTGGCAATACTGTACCATACAAATAATGTTCAACGGGAAATATTTAATTGTTAAGGGGCAACTACAAAAAAAAAAACTCACTCAGATTTGCGGTACCTATAAAAATATGTATAGATCATATATATATAGTAGATCTTGCATGATACTTATCCTGATTTCCCAGTGGACTCCACCCCAAACCCTTTACTAGGCAGATAGGCCAACCTATTGGAAGATGATGGTTGCCATAGACAGCACATTCAATGAATTGCAAGTCAAATTAAGAAGGTGGGACAGAAGTGAGGATGCAGGACTATTCTGCATGAGTTAGTGTATTCCCAGTTGTGTGGACCAAGAGTTTTAGCTCATCGCCATGGTAGAGTTCTCATTTAAAAGAAGTTGGAACAGCAAATAATAGTTAGAACCTTAACAGAAGTAGCACATAAGTAGCACATAATCACAATGTCTGTAATTCCTATCCCCCCAAACAAAAGGCTAGGACCTAATTTTGCCCTCATTTCATATTAAATTTTATTAATTTAATTTTATTTAATTTCACTATTTATTGAGTTAGCACTATGAAATACAAGCACTTTATCTCATTCAAGTTCCCCCTATAAATTTCTAGCAGCAGCTGGGAGCAGAAAAGGTCTGGTGGGCTATCCCAGGCCTACTGGCCAAGGAGACCCTCTTCAATCCTACAGCCTACTGCCCATGGGTGTGCTATGCTTCCAGGTAAATGGTCCTGAACCACTTGCACTTTTGTGCACTGCAGTAATGGGTCATGTTTCCGAGACTTTCAAAAGAAAAACAAATCTGTATACATATATGCGTACAAGATGCCAATAGTTATCAAAGCATTTCAAACACAAGCTCTTAATAAATATCTTGTTTTACTTGTCCAGCATTAGTATTCATGGGTTATAAAAGGCTTCACACACCCCCACAGGGAGATATAAAGGCTACTGCAATTCACTACAGGCAGTCAAGACTTTTGTAATATTCTATGGCCTTGTCACTTTATATAGTCAAATAACTTCTTTGCATATGCTTGGGGATTTTTTTGGACTATAATGTATTACAGGTAACATTTATCTTAAATCCTTTAGATGTTCTTGAGCGACAGCACTCAAAGAAAATCCAAACCATGAATACAAACGTAGTTAAGAAAGAACAATTTGTTAAAGAAATGAATGATCACTAGGGTTTGATAGCACGTTTGTATGAATTTGGTTCTTAATCCCATGGTTGAAATGCATATTTAGCACTCCAGTCTTTCAGACAAAGTAATCATATACAAAACTTATATTCTGCCTAAACAAGTAGTATTCTCTGGCTGCTGCTTCCCTGCTGTTTTCACTGCGTTAGACCAGACATATAGCTCTCCCTGACATGCAGACCCTTTCCTCCCCTAGGTAAATAAAGATAATCAAGATTTCTTTGTACTCCTCAATGCACTGGGGACATGCAGTTATTACAGTACATGGCTCACTGTCATGTCACATTGTTTATTTACAGATCCTGCTGGTTAATACAGGAAAAAATACATTTTCATAAAGGGAAAAAGACAATCTCATCCTGGACCAAGCCATAGCCTATGGAAATTATTTATTTTAATACACCCACCTTCACTTTGTTTTTAAACAGAGCTCAATAATACACAATTTATTTCATACATAGAATATAGCACCAAGCCAAAGGAATGATTGGTATAAAGAGTATGTGTTCAGACACTCTCAAATGCAAAGAGAAAAACGAATTTAAACAGTAACCAAAGCTGTTTATTTCCACCACAGGGATGCATTGTGCCTATCACAATTAAGAGCTCGTTCACACTTTCAACGTGCAGTAAATTGTGAGAAAATGAATATCTGTTATGCATGTGTTTTTGTAGGAGATCCTCTTTGTTTTAATATACGTTTCAGTGTGTTTTACTGCATTTTACCTACACTTTTTACAAGCTTTGTTGTTTTAGTTTCTGGTGAATGTGTGGTTGGAACATGTAAAACATGTAAACATATAGAACAAGATAAACACTGATTCCATGAAATTAACATGAAAAAAAAATAGAAATGCTAATGCATAATAATAGCCTGTGGCTAACACTCTGGTGCTTTGTGTAAATGCTGGAAAAGCGTCACAGCCAAAAGCTGGTCACACACATTATGAGACTGCTTAGCATCTTTTTATAGGCCCTTATTTTTCTAGCAAATAGTTACTTTAGTAAGTAAACACAGAGCATTTGCAGCCCTATTGATAATACCAGTACTGTACATTCCCCATTAGTTCCACACATTTTATTGCTCTTCCTAGTTGGTTGGCAGTTGGCCCTACTAATTAAGCTAAGAACATTCTTTTGTTCTGATTGGCTGTCTCGTCTCTGCCCCTTGAATGAATCTTACAGGTTAGTTTTAATGTCTCTATCAAGATTATGCACATTTGATGAAGAAACTAATACATACTTACAAAGATGTGTTTTGTGCAAACTTTTGTGGTTGCCTATTTGGGCTCACTGCAGAATCATGACTGATATATCTGATACCGTAATTGCAATAGACATGTGCTCTACGGAGAACATGCTGTAAAACGTATTAGATCATAGTAAATTCTCATTGAAACTCTCATTGGCAATTGTATTTCACAAAGAAATTAAATGATGTTACCTTTGACTTAAATACCTCTGCCTGAATTTTGCTGTCCCCCTCCAGTTCACAAAATGTTTTAGAGTCACTGGTGAAAGTGATCTAAACTTTATTGCAATCTTATATTTTGAGTTTACTTATTGAATATCATTGTCTACAATATTATTCTATCTTTAACTCAAGGTCCATGCCTAATTAAAAGCAGCTACAAAAAATATTTTACAAATGAAAAGTACCTGGGACAGGAGGGTAGGACTGATTGTCCCTACCTTCCAATACTATTTTGTTGAGGAGTGACAGCACATACCGTTTTTTTGCTAGGTTAGTGTTCTTGGCCTTCCTGTATTAAAGATAGTGCTGAAGCCAAGAGGAAGCCTGGCAAAAGCAGTTTTCTTCATGCTGGTGTTCCTCCCAGAAACAATATGCTCCAGGTACTTTTCATTGTTACTGTTTTTTGTTTAACTTTATACTTACTATAGTTTGAAATGCATTTGGTGCTTTAAAGGACTTTAGTTATGAGTGTGTGGTGTATCCGGAATTAGGAAGTGTTGCAACACCGACAGGACACGTGTCAGAGGAGATACACACTGGGCTCCACAAAGAGCCGACTAACCGGAGGGGTCTTAGCGATCGTTTCCCGACATAGATCCCAAGAGCTAAGGCCACGAACGAAAAGGCTTGTGTATCGTCTGGGGGATCAGTAGAATACGTAAAGTGACCCGCATATCCGGAAAGCCACAATGGTGGTGATATATTCCTTATAATATTTTTAGCAACATAGAGACTATCTCACATGTGTATATATCAACGGGAAGAACTGTGTTTTACCATGATTATATTATATGCTAGTATATATCTACTTGATTGGGTGAATACACAATATTGCCCTGAGTCTTTTTTGGACTTATATCTTTACTTCACGGGAATGGATAATTAACTTTGTCTGGATCCACTGACTGTTAAGACTTCAATTCGTATTATATATGGTTTACAGGATTTCTACTACCCAGATTTAATTCCTATTGGAGCTTTGCCAGCGGATTTATCTGCTTCTATTTGCCCATATATATTTTTAGACCCCTTTTTCTATAATAGTATATATATATATATATATATATATATATATATATTCCCCTAAGGTTGGAGCTGGCCAGCTCATGTGGATTAATTTATTATTGAGTTTATGCCGATATTTTAACTTGCACATTTTTTACATGTATATGTATTTATATATATCTTGAGGGGTGGTATTGTATAGAATAAATATATTTATATCTTCCACAGCGTATATTTTCCTTGTTTGTTTCTATTTGTCTGAGGGATCTGGTTTTCTCCATATCCCTCTGACAAGTGTTTCCCTGGTGGGAGATTTCTAGGGGTACCTATGGTGGGTATCCTTTGTGTTTATTGAGTGGGTGAAAGGTAGCAAAATACAAGCTTTACATTTATCTGTTGCATTCCGTTAGATCAACTGGACTTGTTTGTTATATAACTAAATACAACAGATATACCAAGACCTGGATGAATGAGAATCTTCACAAGCAAACTTTACATTTCATTAACAGTAATGGCAGTAACATAGCATGCATTTAGTTTATCTTTCAACACAGTTAGGTAACTTTGTTAATGTTAGACGGAAACCAAATAAAATAATAAATGATCCATATGACACTATAATTATGTCAAAAGAACTATATTGTCTAAATGCATTTGGGTGATAAATACTTTGGGTTGTACACCAGAATATTTTTTTTTGTTTTAAACCTAGCAGTCAGCCTGTCATGAGAATCTTTCCATCCAGCCCATCCTCCTATCTGACAATTGAAATTTACAGAAAGGGCTGCTTCAGGTCAGCCAAGGGGTAAGAGTACTATGTCGTGTTCTAGTGGTTTTAACATTTTGTTGATCAAATCAAAGCTGTTTGAAGAGATCAGGAAATGCTGCTGTTTTTCCTATCTGACAATTGACCTTCACCATTTTTGCCAACTGACATTTGTAAACTGAACACTTTCTTGGAATATGCCTTTTGCTATTTGTAAGCACGTTTCCCCTCCAGTTGTCAGTGATCTAAATATGTGCTATGATTTTTAAATTACGGAATCCAGAATTACAAAGTCCAAAAAACCAACACTAACTGCCCACTCCAAGGTTCAAAATAAATGGTCTGGGTGCTGTTCATTTAGACTAAAAATCCTCCGCTAGCTAGCAAACATATAAATGTAAAATGCATTGTCCTAGGCACTTCTACAATGATACCTTACCTGCATTCTGTAATGTTTCAATGTTCTGAGGCCGTGTGGCAAGCTCTGCAACTGTTTGAACAAACTGAGTCCTGGCTTTCTGATACTGCTCAAAAACTGTGGGGGCGAGGAAAGAAAAAACGAATTAGAAAACAATGTTTGTAAAAATGAAGGCGATGTCTTTGAAGACTTTGGCCTTTAGGAATTGAGCCATACAAAGCCTATGCTGGTGAAATTGTTTCTACTTTTGTTCCAAAAACAAACACACTCATCTGCACTGGTTTGATTAAATTGAATTAATAGTCAAGACTTTGTGAGAATTTCTTTTACAAACTGTTTATTGGAAATATTTGATGGATATGGACAGAGAAAGAGCTGAATGCAATAGACTTTCCAGGTTGACATTGTGACTAGTTTTTAACATAAAACGATTTCAATAAATTAATAATATGCACAATATATGATACTGTTGGCAAAAGAAAACTTCTAGGATTAGTTTACACACAGTGAACCGACTGTAGGTTGATTAGGAACAAGATTGACAGCCCAGGGTTAAAACACATGGACGGTATGTTATGCCCAAGTAGTGATGTGTTGCCATTACCTATATTCACTGAAAAGTGATGAGTGACATTTAATAAGTAAATCTCATGGTTCCCAATACTTGCATTGTTACTTTATCTTGTTCTCAGTTAAAATTATTATTTTTAAATTGCAGTTCCTTGTTCTGTTAAGAGCAGAGAAGTTGATCACAGTAAAGATGTGATAAAGAATTGTTAAAGAGGTTATTCCAATTATTAATAAAGGGCATCAATAAGATCTTTGATGCCAATGCTAATATAGCTTGCCATGTCTTGCCAACCCTTGTAGCACTTGTAATAAAATGAACTTATAATTAATGGATCTCCTCTCCTAAATGGATCCCCTAATGAATACATGCTTTATATACATATTAGTTAATTACATTTTGACAATATTTATGAAATGTCCGAGTGTTTCTATTTGTTTAACAATATTTAAAAACATTTTTCACTATGAGCATAAAATTGCATGTAGCTATTTTTGACAATTTTGTTGTTGAGAGTCAGGCTATAGGGCTCTGGATGTGTGAAATCCTTTGATTGACTGTGACTATTTATCCGGCTGTGCCTGACTGTGAAGCTGCATCAACAAAATATTTCTGGACAGCTGTGACTGCCTAAATGCTTGTGGATGGGTGTGTTTGTCTGTGTAACAGTATTAGTAAGAACATTTTAATGGAATTAATTATGCTGACATCCACACAATTTTTTTTAATGGCTTTGACTTCTAGGCTTAATTTGAACAAGTCTGGTTAATAGAATTCAGAGCTCATATAAGATCATAGAATATGATCTCATCAGGGAAGTACAGACCAGATCCCAGAACCCAGTTATGTCTGTGGTGTAATATGTGTTCTGTTTGTTGTTCTGCTTTACAGATCTGTGATGTGCAGCTGTTCGTACAGCAGGCCTGACTTCTGCATGGCTTGATAGCATGTCTGATTCTATTATATGTAATCTAAATTCACTGTAATAGAATTAACTCTATTGAGAAGCAGCATTCCTGTCCATACAGACATCTGTAGACAGAGTTTGGATATTTAAAAGGAACCCCTATTAATTAGACATGGCGATACAAATATAGGAAATGTTTTTTTTTGTGGACAAAACCATTAGCAAATAGATGGCAACTTTTTTTTCAGTTACTAAAGGCATCAATATTTTGATTAATTTTATCACATAGATCAGAATGCCAAATAAATTTTCCCGTATTTATGAAAGACCAATCGGCGATATCGATTGGTCTATCAAAAACACTATGATCAGGCAAGGCGGAAAATTTTCCGTTGACCCTCCCTCATCTTCTGTAGTTTTCAAGCTGAAATCTACAGAAGATTGGTGGCACAAGGTTAGACTGGTTCTTCCGAACTGATTTACTGATTTATTGAAAAAGAAAAATCTCACTTTACAGCTTTTCTTCATACCACTTAAACTTCTAAGGCTGGGTAAACAAGGCCAGATATTTCACCCCAAAGTCAGCCGGGGCGAATCACTTTCGGCGAATGTCGCCGCAACTGATTGTGCATTCCATAGGAGACCACACAATCAACAGTGATTTTCTGACATGTCTGATCGCCAGCTCCGGGCAAACACCGAAATCACCTCAGATTTTTTGCACACAAAAATATCGGTCAGTTGGCCCAAAAAATCTGCTTGCATGTTCCCAAGGCTAATACAACTATTATTATTATTATTATTATTGTGGATTTATATAGCATTGTGGATTTATATAACATCTTCCTTAGCACTTTACAATTACATGTATACACTGCCCCGAAGAGCTTACTATCTAATCACATTTTGATACATACAACCTATCAGTATGTCTTTATGATTGAGGGGAAACCAGAGTTCCCGGAGGAAACCCACGCAAGCACAGGGAGAACATACAAACTCCTTGCAGACATGGAATTAAACTCAGGACTTCAGTACTACAAGGCATCAGTGCTAACCACTGAGCCACCATGCATGCTACAGTTAAATAAATATCTAGCATGCATTCTGCAAAAAAAAACTCTTATATTCTGTAAAAGTAATTAATAATGCTGTTATGCTTTGTTCGTAACAGCAATCTGATGTAATTACATAACCTGGGCAAGGAATGATATTAGCTTGTGTTTGTTTGAAGAATGCACTCTAGAAGGCTTTATTCATTTTACTTGTTTATTGGTGACATGTGTGCACAACGTTTCAGGGAGTGTCCCCTTCCTCAGGTGCATAATTACAACACACAAAGAAATCCCAAGAATAATTTGTATGGCAACAGTAAGCAAAGAAAACTGGGGCCTGCAGTCCTCTTCCCACCCTGTTAAAAGCAGTTTACTAGGGTCAGGGTCCTGGGTTCATATGCCCACTCGGCCACACCCAGACAGGCCAGGCCCATTGTTATATGTTGCTATATGTGATAATAAATATATCTATAATATAATACAAGAGCTATTGTAATTGGAAAGTGGGACAGGTAGGAGAATGGAATAAACAGGATGAAGTGAACGGAAGAGACATACTGTAACTTAGGATCATACGTACAGCAGGGATAGGCAACCAGTAGAACTCCAGATGATTGAAAAACTACAACTCCCAGCATTCCTCTATATGGGTTCTGAGGATAGGGAATGCTGGGAGTTGTAGTTTTCAAACATCTACTGGTTGCCTATCCCTGATGTACAGGATATTCTACGTATTAGTACAGTCTATAAAATAATCCCCATTCGCCCTGTGTGTGTTACCTTGAAGTACCTGGCGCTGGCTCATATCTCTAGCTTTTGTTATTACCGGTGTTCGATATGAGGGGAGCAGACGGGGCCTCCTGCACTTCTAGCTGGGTCCTTTGCTTAGTAACCAACTAACAGTTTGTCCCCTTCCCCATGGCAACAGTAGCGGAAACGGCCGCGCTGAAGTATTGAGGGGGAGGTTTCCAGACACTTGTTGTTAAGCCCATACGACATTCCGGTCTTATCATTTCCCTACTTTCCCCCACACTTGGTACATTCCGTAGCCAAGGGGGAGGGCTTGCGTGACGGTTGTCATAGCGACAAAAGGGCAGTGCGGCACTGCTGGTTGTTGCCGGCGGTTTTGTAGGGAAGAAGAGTTCAGGCCGCGAATCTCGAATCCACATCCTATTGAGGAGATCGGCAACACCCGGAACAGACTTTTTTATTCCTGTCAGTAAACATTTCATTCAGTTCCACCGCGGCAACTAATGTGACAATGTGGGCGTCACGTGACCCCTGATCTCCTGCAAAGATCTGAAACTGATCGCGGCTTCTTTGCAGCAACTTCCCATGTTGCCTAGCAACAGCAGAGGATCGCTACAGAAGGGAATGTGCGCAGGGCAAGCAGGAGCAATGGCAAGAATGAAAGGCAAATCTATGGGTCACATTGCACTAAATTACAGATTGAACTGTCCATGTGTAATAAATGTTAACCAATCACCAATAAATAATACCTTGCATTTTATTTTATCTTTAGTTTATTTTATTTTTTTCTTCAATTTTTTTTTCATTTTTCTGCAATTTTTTTCATATTTCTGCTTTGTTTTTCATTTTTCTGCATTTTTTTTCATTTTTCTGCAATTTCTTTAATATTTCTGCTGTGTTTTTCATTTTTCTGCATTGTTTTGCATTTTTTTCATTTTTCTACATTTTTTTTTTCATTTTTCTGCAATTTTTTTCATATTTCTGCTTTGTATTTCATTTTTGTGCATTTTTATTTCCATTTTTATGCATTTTTCCCCAAAATTTTTCTGCATTTTTTTTGCACAAAAGACTTGTTAAAGCCTTCAAAATATCTTTCACTTCTGCAGAGATCACACTTTATAGCTTGATATTGTAAAGGGAAATGAGTGGGAGTTAAAATAGATCAGTGTGTTGTGGATAATAAGCTGGTTGTTTAGGAATTATGGAATTATTACTAATTTTGTATGGCACTAAGTTTGTGATGTTGTGCTAATTAATTCAAACATCTCATAGACGTTTGTGTAGTGTGCAGGCAAGAATAGGTTAAAGCTCAGTGACATCTGGGCAATACAGTGATAGAATTGTTTTAATATTCCTTGAGAACACTCAAAGAGAAATACTGAATGGATCTTTTGGAGTAAGAATATTTATTTTATTTTTTCAGTTATTATTTTTTTTTAAATCATTAAGATTTAATACAAGACTGATTACATGATTTTTGAAATAAAGCTAATAATCAACATACTTCTAATATAATCAATGCTAACAGATATAATTAATGACCTTTAAAACGTCATGTCATTGGGGGAAATGTAACCTGTTAGTATATAAATACGTTCTCTATTCTTCTGTTAAATATCAATTATAATGTTTACAAAATGAAAATGGAATAAGTTTAGGCCTTCAGGGCTATTCCCAGTTATGCCTGCCATGTAATACACCTAGTTATCATTAATAGACACAATTGGGTTTTATTATATTTTGTTGCAATTTGATGCATTATTTTTAGATTCTGTATGGATATGTGTTTGTTTATGACCCAGTATCTTTATGGCCTGTTTGTCTATCTTTGTACTGGTTATTTTTTCTCATTCTTTCCTTCTGTTATATACAGAAGGAAAGAACTTCCAATCAAAGCCTGAAATAATATCATGTTTGCTTTACAAAAATCAGCATCTTGAATTCTTGTGTCTACGAATAACCTTCACAGTCTCTGTTGGTTATATTTAAAGACCCATTTCGATCATGTTCACAAAATCATTTGTGTAATTAAATTAAACTCATGTATTACAAATACAGCTTATCTACATGTATGAGCACATTTTTAAGAGGCTCGTTCATTCTTAATTTTTAGATGACTTCAATTTCATTCCAAAATCCCATGATGATTATGCAATGGCATGAAAGTCTTCACTTTAAAGAGACATTTCCTTTAAAATGTATGTTTGGTTTCATAACTACATGATGGGTTTAATTACACTATCCTTTTTGGACCTCCCTTTCTGTTAAAAAAAAAAAGAAAAGAAGTCTGTACATATGAAGTAGAAAAGTAATACAATTACTATAAAATCTATACAGAATCACAATATAAAACATGTAACCTTAGCTGAAGATCTCTGGTGATAATATGAACTGTAGCAAGAAAGGGTCTGTTTAGTTTAAAAATCTCAGAGATACAAAAAGGTAACAGCATTTCCCAATATTGCAACCAAATAATAAAAAAAAAACTTTGCAGTAATAGTGTTGTTTGATTAAATAAAATAGGGGATTGATGTGAAAAATCTTCAACATGAATAATTTGTCACATCGATCAAAGCCAGTATAGTATATTGGAAACAATTTAAATAAACAAGCAATAGTTACTTTTTATGCTGGTTACATTATGTAAGCAGTACACATTGAAATGTCTATCTGTGCATCTGTACATTTTCTTGTTAATTCTTGTTAAACTATCAAATGTAATACCTACTAAAACAAATGCACCCTCTCTGGGTCTCATACATTTGAGTTTAATTTGTGTATTTTATTGTTATTAACAAAGACACTTTGAGAATGAAACTAAATGGTCTAACAAAACACTACCTGCCAGCATTGATTGAAATATATTCTAATTAAAGGTCTATGTACTTAAATTAGAAGGAATGTTTGTTTTAAATAGTGTCTGTACAGACACTACAAGTTGCACAATTTCATTAAAGCTGCTGTCTGAAGTTTAGCATGTAACATATCCCAATGCTCTGTATGACAACCAAAATAATATATCATAGCATCATTGATCGTGTATGTAGTCACACACAGTCCTAAATATCTATAGGGAATGAAAATTGTTCCTATATATTTAAAAACATTTTATGTATCCTTTCATAATATTGCTCCTATTCTATAAAAGTTAACAGGACAATACTAAAAATAGATTTAATGGATATTGAAATATATTGGAAATCATTGACAGACAGTGTTATAACTAGCAGACAAAGACCTTATACAGAGGATTCTCTAAAGGAACCAGACTGACACTAAGAATCCAATCTCTGGATCCATCTCCAATCATCCCATCAGCTAAGCACTTTCCCAACTGATCCCAGATCTTGGAACTCCAGCAATTCTTATTTCATTCATGGAATTCTTTCTTTATTTAGAGATTCCTATAGGCAGGGGAGCCTTATTAATAACACACTATGAAATAGCCCTGCCCAACTAATCTCATAATAAGGAATCAGGATCATGTAAAGTACCTTTTATTATAAGGATCTTCTGCATTTTGTATTTTGCAGAGCTCCCTTATTGCTACTTGGCAATCCTATATGGGGTAAAGGCATGACTGCTATGGTATATGTGGTTAGTTGTTCGGGTGCAAAAGATGCAAATAGAGCAACGTTCACCAGAGATCGCTTGTACACAGTGCAGGAGCTGGGACAAGGTCTGGGCTGGGATAAGGTCTGGGTTGGGACATGGGCTGGGGGGGCAGGAAGGAGGAACTGCAAGGCCGACAGACTGGAAAGGAAACAGAAGGGAGACTTGAGGGTAAGCGTGAAGTCCAACTTTACTGCTTAAGGCCTCATTATTTTATAAAATACTTTCCTTTATGACATCAGATCTGACTCTGCATCAAGTGTATATATGTAACTCTTTCAACAGTTTATGTAACTATAGAGTACTGTGTGGTTAAAGGTAAAGAGATCTGTGCATACAGCAATATTAAATATCAGGCCAACCCCCTAACAAATTGCAGAAAAAGGGAAATGAAGTTGCCATTAAAGGGGAAGTTAAGTTTAACATTAACTTGTGTATAAATTATATATATTAATTTATGTATTTCCTACCAGTTTTAATACATTTGTATAATTTAAAGTTACATTTTGTAACAGACATGCACTATTTGCAGGAACTATAACAGGAGCAAAGGGACAGAACACAGAAAACAATGTAATTCACTAAACTTGAATTAACCTGAAAGTCAAATAACTTAGTGTTTATTGCTGTGGCTGATCCCAATATTAGGTTGGAGAGGAAAGTTAATAATTCAACACACAAGCACAATTAAAAGCAGCAGATCGACTGCTCAGTTAATTAGAAATATGCTAGTTATGTCATCATAATGTGGTAGTTACATCACCATAACGTGCTACTTACATCATCATAATGAGCTACTTACATCAACATAATGAGCTTAGCAAAAATCAAATGTGGGACTTAAAGAAAGAGATGCAGGCAGGATATTAAAACTATTATATATATATTACATATATAATATAAATATATATATATATATATATATATATATTTACACATGAATACATACAAAATTGTTATGTGTTAAAATAATATTAAATTGTGTGTATCTGTTTACATAAATCATATTTGCAGAAAGGGGTTAACAAATCCGTAGACATTGGCCAATATCCCAACCTAGGAGGAAAAATCCTTTATATTTCTAATAACAGAGTGGCCGTTCACTTCATACTGACTAAGAATGTTGGATGGTGTCAGTGCACTTGAGTTAACACCCGTTCTCAATATCTGGATTTTAAGTCCTGTAAATTGCTTTATTTACTTACATTACTTATGGGGGTATGTTTAATTGTTTAATCGTTTAATCTTTACCTTTGTGTTTCTATTGAATTTAATTATTGCAAAAAGTAAGCAAAGGGGGACCTAGGATTCCTTATTTCTTTGTTTGCTCAATAATTGTGCTACTTTAACTCTAATACCCCTAAGCAAATCAATATATCTGATAAGATACTATTAAATATAGGTACCAATGCCTTCTATTTTATGGCATTAAGACTGTTCCAGTGCCCCTGTTGTTACCCTAAGGAGAGTATTGTTGGGGAAGCACACCGTTTTTTAATTAACATTATATAAAATAAGAGGTTTATTAATTATGGGCCCTATTCCCAAACCATGAATGGGACACATGGTGCAGTGTTAGCTTTAATTGATGTTTGTCCAATGCAGTCATATAAGAGATGCTGTACTGTACAGTCCTTGCTATAGAATGGAATTACAATCCAGGTAGAGATGATCAGATAATATTTCCAGGGACCACATTAACATTCCCTATTACATGGGTGGCATTATGGAGCACTGCTTATTTAAGGTTTGTTAGGTAGAAATTACCTACATTTACAATATTAACACCAGGAAATACATTAGGAGGGTCAATGAATTAGGGTCTTAATACTTGGTTGTAATGATAATAGTTAATAATTTATTTAAAGCCTTTAAAGTGATAATTTATATCAATATATTAGTTTATAATACTATTATGCGGATAATACCCCCTAGCTTCATGGTAACACTGGTTTTTAGACAAGCTGCATTAAAATGCTCTTCCTAAAGATCTAAGATCCGGGTATCTGTATGGCAGCACTTCTACTAGAAAGCCTTGGACCCTGGACTGTAAGTTGACAGGAAGAGGGTGGCCTGTGTCTGGGCTCAGTGTGTGTGATCACTTCCCTTGATGGGGCTACAATGAGCTGAGGAAGCAGCTTGGAATGTAGATCGCCTGCGATCAGGTCTCCGCTGTGAGTGCTGGTTTTCAGATTACAGCCAGGACAAGTTCCTAATGAACCTTTATATTTCCTGGATCATGCACAGAGTGTCCTGGACATCAGATATCTAGGGCAGTGTAACTGTGTGCTGTACTGGTAAACTAATCTACATGCTACAGGGGACCTTTAATACATGATGTAATAATAACACACATGGTTATGGTTTAAATAATGGTACTGTATGAGTGACCATGGGGTACAGACAACTATGACAGGTCATTTCATTTGTAGATAAGTAGATATAGACAGACAGGAGATGGATAAAAACATTTAACATTGGATTCACCTCTGACCACCCTATATCTAAACCATTTCTTTCCCTGGTCAGGGTGGGTAGCAGATCAGTGCTTTGGATTTGTGAATGGAATGAATGAAGGTATTGACCCTTTAATTTAAATGGAATAGTCTTTAATAGAAATAACAATGTCAGATTTGGTTCTTCACTTATCGCCAAAACCGCCTCCCTACTATATTATAGATATTACACCTTTATTTACATTGTTTCTATGTCGCCAATAAATAATGCCAGACCTGCTCGTGTACAACAGATGTTACACATTCATATAAATTGTTACTGGGTTACTGTACTAGAGATAGTACACTATATATATTGTTACTGGGTTACTGTACTAGAGATAGTACACTATATACATTGTTACTGGGTTACTGTACTAGAAATATTACACTATATACATTGTTACTGGTTACTGTACTAGAGATAGTACACATATACATTGTTACTGGGTTACTGTACTAGGAATGTACACTATATACATTTTTACTGGGTTACTGTACTAGAGATAGTACACTATATACATTGTTACTGGGTTACTGTACTAGAGATATTACACTATATATATTGTTACTGGGTTCTGTACTAGAGATAGTACACTATATACATTGTTACTGGGTTACTGTACTAGAGATAGTACACTATATACATTGTTACTTGGTTTCTGTACTAGAGATAGTACACTATATACATTGTTACTGGGTTACTGTACTAGAGATAGTACACTATATACATTGTTACTGGGTTACTGTACCAGAGATAGTACACTATATACATTGTTACTGGGTTACTGTACTAGAGATAGTACACTATATACATTGTTACGGGTATTGTACAGAGATAGTACACTATATGCATTGTTACTGGGTTACTGTACTAGAGATAGAACACTATATGCATTGTTACTGGGTTACTGTACTAGAGATAGTACCTATATGCATTGTTACTGGGTTACTGTACTAGAGATAGTACACTATATACATTGTTACTGGGTTACTGTACTAGAGATAGTACACTATATACATTGTTACTGGGTTTCTGTACTAGAGATAGTACACTATATACATTGTTACTGGGTTTCTGTACTAGAGATAGTACACTATATACATTGTTACTGGGTTTCTGTACTAGAGATATTACACTATATACATTGTTACTGGGTTACTGTACTAGAGATAAAACACTATATACATTGTTACTGGGTTACTGTACTAGAGATAGTACACTATATACATTGTTACTGTACTAGAGATAGTACACTATATACATTGTTACTGTACTAGAGATAGTACACTATATACATTATTACTGGGTTACTGTACTAGAGATAGTACACTATATACATTGTTAATGGGTTACTGTACTAGAGATAGTACACTATATACATTGTTACTGTACTAGAGATAGTACACTATATACATTGTTACTGTACTAGAGATAGTACACTATATACATTGTTACTGTACTAGAGATAGTACACTATATACATTATATAAATAATGCCAGACCTGCTCGTGTACAACAGATGTTACACATTCATATAAATTGTTACTGGTTACTGTACTAGAGATAGTACACTATATACATTGTTACTGGGTTACTGCACTAGAGATAGAACACCATATGCATTGTTACTGGGTTACTGAACTAGAGATAGTACACTATATACATTGTTACTGGGTTACTGTACTAGAGATAGAACACTATATGCATTGTTACTGGGTTACTGTTCTAGATATATTACACTATACATTGTTACTGGGTTACTGTACTAGAGATAGAACACTATATACATTGTTACTGGGTTACTGTACTAGAGATAGTACACTATATACATTGTTACTGGGTTACAGTACTAGAGATAGTACACTATATGCATTGTTACTGGGTTACTGTACTAGAGATAGTACACTATATGCATTGTTATTGAGTTGTCTGTACTAGAGTAGTACACTATATAAATTATTACTGGGTTACTGTACTAGAGATAGTACACTATATACATTGTTACTGTACTAGAGATAGTACACTATATACATTGTTACTGTACTAGAGATAGTACACTATATACATTATTACTGGTTTACTGTACTAGAGATAGTACACTATATACATTGTTAATGGGTTACTGTACTAGAGATAGTACACTATATACATTGTTATTGGGTTACTGTACTAGAGGTAGTACACTATATACATTGTTAATAGGTTACTGTACTAGAGATAGTACACTATAAGCATTGTTACTGAGTTACTGTACTAGAGATAGTACACTATATACATTATTACTGGGTTACTGTACTAGAGATAGTACACGATAGACTTGTTACGGGGTATTGTACTAGAGATAGTACACTATATGCATTGTTACTGGGTTACTGTACTAGAGATAGAAACACTATATGCATGTTACTGGGTTACTGTACTAGAGATAGTCACATATGCATTGTTACTGGGTTACTGTACTAGAGATAGTACACTATATACATTGTTACTGGGTTACTGTACTAGAGATAGTACACATATACATTGTTTACTGGGTTTCTGTACTGAGGATAGTACACTATATACATTGTTACTGGGTTTCTGTACTAGAGATAGTACACTATATACATTGTTACTGGGTTCTGTACTAGAGATAGTACACTTATAATTGTACTGGGTTACTGTACTAGAGATAACACATAACCTTGTTACGGGTTACTGTACTAGAGATAGTACACTATATACAGTTACTGTACTAGAGATAGTACACTATATACATTGTTTTACTGTACTAGAGATAGTACACTATCATTTTACGGTTACGTCTAGAGATGTACACTATACATTGTTATGGGTACTGTACTAGAGATAGTACCATATAAATGTACTGACTAAAAGTACACTATACATGTTACTGTACTAGAGATAGACACTATATACATTGTTACTGTACTAGAGAGAGTACATATATACAGTAAATAATAATGCAGACCTGTCTGTACACAGAGTTACACATTCAAAAATTGTTACTGGGTTACTGTACTAGAGATAGTACACTATATACATGTTACTGGGTTACTGCACATGAGATAGAACACATATGCATTGTTACTGGGTCTACTGAACTAGAGATTACACTATATACATTGTTACTGGGTTACTGTACTAGAGATAGACACTATATGCATTGTACGGGTTACTGTCTAGATATATTACACTATACATGTTACTGGTTACGTACTAGAGAGAACACTATATACATTGTTACTGGGTTACTGTACTAGAGATAGTACACTATATACATTGTTACTGGGTACAGTACTAGAGTAGTACACTATGCATTGTTACTGGGTTACTGTACTAGAGTAGTACACTATAGATTGTTATTGAGTTGCTGTACTAGAGATAGTACACTATATAAATTTACGGGTTACTGTTACTAGAGATAGTACACTATATACATGTTACTGTATGAGATAGTACACTAATAATTTTACGTACTAGAGATAGTACCACTATATACATTATTACTGGTTTACTGTACTAGAGATAGACACTATAACATTGTTAATGGGTTACTGTACTAGAGATAGTACACTATATACATTGTTACTGTACTAGAGATAGTACACTATATGCCATTGTTACTGGTTACTGTACTAGAGATAGAACACTATATGCATTGTTGCTGGGTTACTGTACTAGAGATAGTACACTATGCATTGTTACTGGGTTACTGTACTAGAGATAGTACACTATATACATTGTTACTGGGTTACTGTACTAGAGATAGTACACTATATACATTGTTACTGGTTACTGTACTAGAGATAGTACACTATATACATTGTTACTGGGTTTCTGTACTAGAGATAGTACACTATATACATTGTTACTGGGTTTCTGTACTAGAGATATTACACTATATACATTGTTACTGGGTTACTGTACTAGAGATAAAACACTATATACATTGTACTGGGTACTGTACTAGAGATAGTACACTATATACATTGTTACTGTACTAGAGATAGTACACTATATACATTGTTACTGTACTAGAGATAGTACACTATATACATTATTACTGGGTTACTGTACTAGAGATAGTACACTATATACATTGTTACTGGGTTACTGTACTAGAGATAGTACACTATATACATTGTTACTGTACTAGAGATAGTACACTATATACATTGTTACTGTACTAGAGATAGTACACTATATACATTGTTACTGTACTAGAGATAGTACACTATATACATTAATAATAAATAATGCCGACCTCTGTGTACAACAGATTTACACATTCATTAATTGTTACTGGGTACTGTACAGAGATATTACACTATATACATTGTTACTGGGTTACTGCACTAGAGATAGAACACCATATGCATTGTTACTGGGTTACTGAACTAGAGATAGTACACTATATACATTGTTACTGGGTTACTGTACTAGAGATAGAACACTATATGCATTGTTACTGGGTTACTGTTCTAGATATATTACACTATACATTGTTACTGGGTTACTGTACTAGAGATAGAACACTATATACATTGTTACTGGGTTACTGTACTAGAGATAGTACACTATATACATTGTTACTGGGTTACAGTACTAGAGATAGTACACTATATGCATTGTTACTGGGTTACTGTACTAGAGATAGTACACTATATGCATTGTTATTGAGTTGCTGTACTAGAGATAGTACACTATATAAATTATTACTGGGTTACTGTACTAGATAGTACACCTATATACATTGTTACTGTACTAGAGATAGTACACTATATACATTGTTACTGTACTAGAGATAGTACACTATATACATTATTACTGGTTTACTGTACTAGAGATAGTACACTATATACATTGTTAATGGGTTACTGTACTAGAGATAGTACACTATATACATTGTTATTGGGTTACTGTACTAGAGGTAGTACACTATATACATTGTTAATAGGTTACTGTACTAGAATATAGTACACTATAGCATTGTTACTGAGTTACTGTACTAGAGATAGTACACTATATACATTATTACTGGGTTACTGTATTGGAGATAGTACACTATATACATTGTTATTGGGTTACTGTACTAGAGGTAGTACACTATATACATTGTTAATGGGTTACTGTACTAGAGATAGTACACTATATACATTGTTACTGTACTAGAGATAGTACACATTACATTGTTACTGTACTAGAGATAGTACACTATATACATTGTTACTGTACTAGAGATAGTACACTATATACATTATTACTGGGTTACTGTACTAGAGATAGTACACTATATACATTGTTAATGGTTACTGTACTAGAGATAGTACACTATATACATTGTTACTGTACTAGAGATAGTACACTATATACATTGTTACTGTACTAGAGATAGTACACTATATACATTGTTACTGTACTAGAGATAGTACACTATATACTAATATAAATATGCCAGACCTGCTCGTGTACAACAGAGTTCATACATTCATATAAATTGTTACTGGGTTACTGTACTAGAGATAGTAACTATACATTGTTACTGGGTTACTGCACTAGAGATAGAACACCATATGCATTGTTACTGGGTTACTGAACTAGAGATGTTACACTATATACATTGTTACTGGGTTCTGTACTGAGATAGAACACTATTGCATTGTTACTGGGTTTACTGTTCTAGATATATTACACTAACTTTGTACTGGGTTACTGTACAGAGATAGAACACTATAACATTGTTACTGGGTTACTGTACTAGAGATAGTACACTATATACATTGTTACTGGGTTACAGTACTAGAGATAGTACACTATATGCATTGTTACTGGGTTCTGTACTAAGATAGTACACTATATCATTGTTATTGAGTTCTGTACTAGAGATAGTAACTATATAATTATTACGGGTTACTGTACTAGAGATAGTACACTATATACATTGTTACTGTACTAGAGATAGTACACTAATACATTGTTACTGTACTAGAGATAGTACACTATATACATTATTATACTGGTTTACTGTACTAGAGATAGTACACTATACATTGTTAATGGGTTACTGTACTAGAGATAGTACACATATACATGTTATTGGTTACTGTACTAGAGGTAGTACACATATACATTGTTAATAGGTTACTGTACTAGAGATAGTACACTATAAGCATTGTTACTGAGTTACTGTACTAGAGATAGTACACATATACATTATTACTGGGTTACTGTACTAGAGATAGTACACTATATACATTGTTACTGTACTAGAGATAGTACACTATATACATTATTACTGGGTTACTGTATTGGAGATAGTACACTATATACATTGTTATTGGGTTACTGTACTAGAGTAGTACACTATATACATTGTTAATGGGTTACTGTACTAGAGATAGTACACTATACATTGTTACTGTACTAGAGATAGTACACTATATACATTGTTACTGGGTTACTGTACTAGAGATAGTACACTATATACATTGTTACTGGGTTTCTGTACTAGAGATAGCACACTATATACATTGTTACTGTACGAGAGATAGTACACTATATATATTGTTACTGTACTAGAGATAGTACACTATATACATTGTTAATGGGTTACTGTACTAGAGATAGTACACTACATGCATTGTTACATTGTTACTGTACTAGAGATAGTACACTACATACATTGTTACGGGGTTACTGTACTAGAGATAGTACACTATATGCATTGTTACGGGGTTATTGTACTAGAGATAGTACACTACATGCATTTTTACTGGGTTACTGCACTAGAGATAGTACACTACATGCATTGTTACTGGTTACTGTACTAGAGATAGAGCACTATATGCATTGTTACTGGGTTACTGTACTAGAGAGTGCACTATATGCATTGTTACTGGGTTACTGTACTAGTGTTAGTACACTATATACATTGTTACTGGGTTACTGTACTAGAGATAGTACACTATATGCATTGTTACTGGGTTACTGTACTAGAGATAGTACACTAAATACAATGTTACTGGGTTATTGTACTAGAGATAGTACATTATATACACTGTTACTGGGTCACTGTACTAGAGATAGTACAACTGTGTTGCTGTACTTTAGATTGTATACTATATACATTGCAGGGGCGTGTTTAAGGAAGGGTTACTGGTGCAACCGTTTCTGTCTTCTCAGTGCAGTCTGAGGTTTTACTTCTCCTGGCGCTCATAAATTGTTACATAGATTGTTACATAGATTGTTACATACATTGTTACATAGTTTGTTACATAGACTGTTACATACATTGTTGCATACATTGTTAAAGGGTCACTATACTGAAACAACTTTGCATTATCTGAAACTACAATTTGAGAGAAGTAAAATGGTGGTCCATGTTTATCTGTGCTTGCTTTGTCATTAAATTATTAATGTTTATTAAGTGCTCCTAATTGCCCCCACCCTCCCTTACTCACTGCCTTCTTGTAATGTCTGCAACACTTATAAAAAGTTCTACACAGCCTCCCCATAGACCCTACTCTTCTTACACATCTCCTTTCCCCTCCCCCTGCCTTCTTTTCTCTGCTGATTCTCATAATTGTTGCAGAAAGTGTGCTGTCAGACAGCTAAAGATCTTAGTAAGAGGTCATTAATGAGTCACATATTTCATACATACAATTTCTGCTCCTGGAGTGACAGGTCTTTCCCTGTAAATGCTGTGATCAAATCCTGATCAAAAGATGATTTCTCAGGATCTACAGCTCCGATTTAAAATCCGAAAAAAGATTTGATGTAGCGGGATCTTGCTGTAAAGGTATAATTTTTGAAAATTAAATTGTTTTAGCCTATAGAAACCCTTTAAATTGATTGTTACTTTTTAAATTATGTACAGGGAGATTCAATAAAAGTTCTTATCGTTTAAAATGGTGCTAATTTTGCCCCAACCAATCAGATCTTATTTAACATTTGAAAGCTAATATCTGATTGGTTGGGGCAAAATTAGCACCATTTTAAACGATAAGAACTTTTATTGAATAACCCTGATAGTATATAATATATATATAATATATAAATTGAGCTGTAAGTGAGCTGTTCTACTTCTCCTGGTGCTCATAGACTGTTACATAGATACATAGATCGCCTAATAAAGGCATTTTTTCACAAAGCCTGGCGTGTGCACTAGATTCTGTTGGAATTTATATTTTGAATCTTTCTGGTAGCACCGGGGAATTGAACTATTGATTCATTAAATTGTGAAAATATATATATATATATATACAGGACTGATCCTTTCATATATTCCTTATAAAGAATGATCATTCTATGTGCCCATACATGGTCTGATGTTATTGTCCCTGTAGTAAAGGGAATCAGTAATGGACATTTTCCATTTTGACAATATTCAGCACCCCCTTGTATGACTTTATTGTATTTTACACTGTACAGCGCTGCGTCCCCAGGTGGCGCTATATTAATAAACATATACATACATACATAGTACACTATATACACAGGGGCACTTCTAGGGTTTTTGCTGAATGAGTCAAACTTTTGAATGCCGTCCTTGATTATTTCAGACAAAGAGCGCTGCCGTGTTAAAGTGGGGGTTTTGTCGTGGGCGTGGTTTTGCCACGTGAGTAAAATTTTATGATTTTGAACTTCCTATCACACAGGTATTTAAACAGTTCCTCAGACAGTCAATTATCAATAATGTAAATGACTAGAAACAGATATTACATCCCTTTCTCAAACAACCTGTGTTCCCACTACCATATTGCTCCTTTCAGGTTTTAGTTGCTCAAATCAACTTATTTTCTAGCCTGTGCTATACATGTTGGTCCAACTGTAACAATGCATTAGAAATGCCATACCTTCTGTAGTATAAAAGATTTGTAAGCCTGCAATCTTGTTAAGGGAGATTCTTTTAGCAGGGCACGATACACACCATGCAATGTTTCCTCCTGACTGACCCTTTGGCTCTTCCGACCGGTTGGCCAGGAGGAAGGACTGTTTGGCGCAGCAAAAGGGGCTGCAGCGGACAGTTTGCCATGACTGAGCGTACAGTCCATGGTTTTCGGACATGTCCAATTGTGCGTCCGTCCGATTTTGACAAACGGTCGAGTATAAACATTTCAGTTTAGTTCTCCTTTAAACTTATAACATTCTGTGCATCCAATGGAGGTAAAGACAGCAAGCAGGTAGAGATCATGGGGCAATATTTCAGACCGATCAACTGATTGCAGCATATGACAGCATGTGACAGTCGAAATAGCATCTCATGTGTTGGCTCTTACCTCCCTTAGATACATAGAATGTTATTAAAGGGCATTAAAACACTTTGGGCCATATTCATAAAGGTGTGGTATCGCTTTTTAGTGATACCACACTTTTAACATTCGGTTTACTGATTGTTAAACAGATTGTTAATTTCTGATCAGTTTAGCGATCGTTAATTGCTTACGATCATAAATTAATGATAACCATTGTAAATCTACGAAATAGTAGATTTACGATCCCCATAGAATATCATTGCAGTAGTTTAATTAACGAACGTTCTGCATTAATGTACAACTGCTGGACTGTTAATCACCTACGGACACAAGAGAGGAGCCCCAGAGGACCAATAGGCGGCAAGGAATGAATAGTGCTGTACACTATCAGAGCATTTTGATTGGTTCCACTGACTTCCACTGACTGTCTGACATCCTTCCTTGACTAGGAGCTATACCTTATGCTGAGCTTTGAGCAACAGGGTGTGTGTCCTGACTCTGATTCTTGACTCTCTCTTAAGAAGCAGAAACAGAGTTGAAGCAACTTCAAGGTACCCTGTATATTGGAGACATGCATATGGACGACCGGCAGCACTTACACTTCTCGTGGCCATGTGTGCATGTTCGCGATCGTGAAAAAAAAGTTTTGTCTCACCTCTGCCTGTCTGCCACCTTTCTTCTTCAATGTAGGGGTGCTCCTTGAAACAAATGTCTCATTCTGTCTTATGGAAGATTGGGCCCTGTATATACAGTACATTAATACTATACTATATACATTGCTACTGTTAATTAGCAATTAATAATGTTAATGTTACCAATTAATAACGTCCAGACCTCCTATTGTGTTACTGTACTACCTTAATATACATTGTTACTGTTTTTCTGTGCAATAGCTAGTACACCTTTATGAACATTGTTACAGTGTTACTGTACTGTAGCTAGCACACCTTTATGTACATTGTTACTGTACTATAGCTAGTACACCTTTATATACATTGTTACTGTATTACTGTACTATAGCTAGTGCAATTTTATATACATTGTTACTGTACTATAGCTAGTACTCCTTTATATACATTGTTACTGAACTATAGCCAGCACACCTTTATATACATTATTACTGTGTTACTGTACTATAGCTAGTAAACCTTTATATACATTGTTATTGTTGAATCCAGTATAAAGGGTTAATCAGTATTGTAAAGAGTTAACCAAAGCTTGTTATGTATGCACAACTGTCTTGCTTACTCACAAAGTAGTAGAAGTTATTTTGGAAAATGAAGTTCATCAGTAACATAAGTTGTGACCATTCATGGAACTTTTAGAGTGTAACTAAAGCCACCAGAGATGTATATAACTTGTCAGGTGGTGGGAGTGGGAGTGGGTGGTAGGAGTTGGAGGTTGACGTTAGTAGGAGGAGGAGGTAAGCAGACACACACACACACACACACACCATAATAGACTAATTATGCTTAAAGTATATAGTTATAATTTGTAGGCTGTCTCTAATATACTTGACTGGCTTTTTACTTTGCATAATTTGTAACTACTCCATTCAATAAATCCTTATTTGATAGATCACCTTGGTGAGTGTTATTATTAACCATAAGATAACTTACACGGAACTAAAGAAGTAAAATACACATATGTTTATATTAGAGATCTGTAGAGCTTCTCTGTATATGTACATCAGATCAGTTTAAAAATAGTGTATTTTTACATAATGGTGTACTATAGCTAGTACACCATTATCACCTTTATATAAATTGTTACTGTGTTGCTGTACTATAGCTTGTACGCCTTTATATACATTGTTTCTGTACTATAGCTAGTACACCTTCATATACATTATTAATGTGTTATTGCTCTATAGTACTTTTATATATGTTGTTAATGTACTATAGCTAGTACACGATTATAAACATTGTTACTCTGTTACTGTACTATAGCTAGTACACTTTTATATACATTGTTTCTGTACTATAGCTAGTAGACCTTTCTATACATTGTTACTGTGTTACTGTACTATAGCTAGTACACCTTTATAGACATTGTTACTGTGTTACTGTACTATAGCTAGTACACCCTTATAATCATTGTTACTGTACTATAGCTAGTACACCTTTATAATCATTGTTATTGTGGTACTGTACTATAGCTAGTACACCTTTATATACATTGTTACTGCACTATAGCTAGTACACCTTTCTATACATTGTTACTGTGTTGCTGAACTGTAGTTGGTACGCCTTTCTATACATTGTTACTGCACTATAGCTAGTACGCCTTTCTATACATTGTTACTGCACTATAGCTAGTACGCCTTTCTATACATTGTTATGGTGCTATAGCTAGTACGCCTTTCTATACATTGTTACGGCGCTACAGCTTCGTACCTTTCTATACATTGTTATGGTGCTATAGCTAATACACCTTTTCTATACATTGTTACGGCCTACAGCTAAAAAGTCTTTCTATACATTGTCTGTGCTATAGCTCGTACTCATTTATATACATTGTTACTGAGCTACGCTAGTACGCCTTTCTATACATTGTTACAGCACTATAGCTAGTACGCCTTTCTATACATTGTTTCGACTCTATAGCTAGCGCGCCTTTCTGTACATTGTTACTGCACTATAGGTAGCGTGCCTTTCTCTGCATTGTAACTGCACTATAGCTAGCGCTACTTTCTGAACATTGTTACTGCGCTATAGTTAGCGCACCTTTCTTTATATTGTAACTGGCTATAGCTAGTGCACCTTTGTGTACATTGTTACTGTGCTATAGCTAGCATGCACCTTTGTGTACATTGTTACTGCTCTCCAGCTAGTGTGCTTTTCTGTACATTGTTACTGCTCTACAGCTACCATGTGTTTGTGTACATTGTTACAGCGCTACAGCTAGCGCGCCATTCTGTACATTGTAACTGCGCTATAGCTAGTGCACCTTTCTGTACATTGTTACTGCGCTACAGTTAACGCCTTTCTTGACATTGTTACTGCGCTATAGCTAGCGTGCCTTTCTGTACATTGTTACTGCGCTATAGCTAGCGCGCCTTTCTGTATATTGTAACTTTGCTATAGCTAGCGCGCCTTTCTGTACATTGTAACTGCGCTATAGCTAGTGCACCTTTCTGTACTTTGTTACTGCACTACAGCTAGCGCGCCTTTCTGTGCATTGTTACAGCTCTACAGCTAGCGCACCTTTCTATATATTGTTACTGAGCTACAGCTAGCACAGCTAGCACGCCTTTCGCCTTTCTGTACATTGTTACTGCGCTACAGCTAGTGCTCCTTTCTGTACATTGTTACTGTGCTACAGCTAGCCCGCCTTTGTGTACATTGTTACTGCGTTATAGCTAGCGCGCCTTTCTATACATTATTACTGCGCTACAGCTAGCGCGCCTTTGTGTACATTGGTACTGCGTGCCTTTCTATACATTGTTACTGCGCACCCTTCTGTACATTGTTAGTGGGCTACAGCTAGCGCGCCCTTCTGTACATTGTCACTGCGCTACAGCTAGCACGCCTTTCTGTACATTGTTACTGCGTGCCTTTCTTTACATTGTTACTGCGCTATAGCTAGAACGCCTTTCTATACATTGTTACGGAGCTATAGCTAGCACGCCTTTCTATACATTGTTACTGCACTATAGCTAGTACGCCTTTCTTTACATTGTTACCGCGCTTTAGCTAGCACGCCTTTCTCTACATTGTTACTGCACTATAGCTAGTACACCTTTCTATACATTGTTACAGCACTTTAGCTAGCACACCTTTCTATACATTGTTACTGCACTATAGCTAGTATGCCTTTCTATACATTTGTATGGCGCTATAGCTGGCACGCCTTTCTGTACATTGTTACGGTGCTATATCTAGCCACCTTTCTATACATTGTTACAGCGCTACAGCTAGCACGCATCTCTATACATTGTTACAGCGCTACAGCTAGCATGCCTTTCTATACATTGTTACTGTGCTATAGCTAGCTCACCTTTCTGTACATTGTTACTGCGCTATAGCTAGCGTGCCTCTCTTTACATTGTTACTACCCTATAGCTAGTGCGCCTTTCTGTACATTGTTACTGCCCTACAGCTAGCGCGCCTTTCTGTACATTTTAACTGCGCTAAAGCTAGTGTGCCTTTCTGTACATTGTTACTGTGCTACAGCTAGTGCGCCTTTCTGTTCATTGCAACTGCGTTACAGCTAGTGCGCCTTTCCTTACATTGCTACTGCGCTACAGCTAGCGCGCCTTTCTGTACATTGTTACTGCGCTACAGCTAGTGAGCCTTTCTGTTCATTGCAACTGCGCTTCGTGCCTTTCTGTACATTGTTACTGCGATATAGCTAGCGTGCCTTTCTGTACATGTACAGCTAGCGTGCCTTTCCGTACATTGTTACTGCGCTATAGCTAGCGTGCCTTTCCGTACAGTTACTGCGCTACAGCTAGTGTGCCTTTCCGTACATTGTTACTGTGCTACAGCTAGTGCGCCTTTCCGTACATTGCAACTGCGCTTCGTGCCTTTCTGTACATTGTTACTGCGCTATAGCTAGCGTGCCTTTCTGTACATTGTTACTGTGCTATAGCTAGCACGTCTTTCTGTACATTGTTATGTTCCAATGAGTTTCCTATAGTATTGGCTATGAGAAGAATTCCTACATGTGGCTGGATTCAGTAGGTAAATGTATATGAGATAAATATGTTTACAGGGTAACCCTTGTGAAATACAAAATAACAAGTGGTATAGATATCTCAGTTAGCCAATAAAGGTTTCACCTTTATACCACTTTTGTTATTTTTTATTTCCAAGGGGCTACCCTGTAAACATTTTGACTGGCACGGTACACCACCTTTCCCTGCGAGATCCATATGTACAGAGGTTGATAATGAAGGAAATAAAGACATAGGATGAGAGATAGACGGATGGAGCGGTGACACGGGTCAGGTCTATACATTGGGTGTGTCAGTGACAGGGTAAAGCCAGCGCTGGGATCACGTGGTCACTCACACAGGAGCTGCTACAGACATGAAACGAACGAAGGAAAGTGCTGGGGGATTGTTCGAAGCGCGTGTGAATTTGCGCATGCGCAACTTTGCGTTTCCCTTCTGGCGTGGAAGTAATCCTTCGAAATATAGGGTGTTGCACATTCTGCTTGTTTGTGGAGGGGTGTGGAATTAATAACGCCTTTGGGTTATCCAATCAGAGACGGATCCTAAGAAAGGGGAGGTGTTATTGGCAACGAGCATAATTATACAGTGTAGCTGGCAGGGCGGTGATTACATAACATGTTACTTTGTATCTGTTCATGTGAATGTGAGACTGTGAGTGTCGGGACAAGGACAGACATCGTGTGACAGATACACTGGGCAGGGTACGAATTTGAGAAAAGTTTGGGGCCATGTTTGTCTAAATTCTAAACAGCCATGTAATAAATATTACCCACATGTAATAAATACCCACATGTTATCCATATTAACCACATGTAATAAATACCCACATGTTATAAATATTACCCACGTGTAATAAATACCCACATGTTATCCATATTACCCACAAGTAATAAATACCCACGTTATTCATATTACCCACATGTAATAAATATTACTCACATGTTATCCATAATACCCACATGTAATAATTATTTCCCACATGTTATCCATATTACCCACATGTAATAAATATTACCCACATGTTATCCATATTACCCACATGTAATACAATGAGCTCACGTTTCATATTACCCACGTAATAATATTACCCACATGTTACCCATATTACCCACATGTAATAATTATTACCACATGTTATCCATATTACCCACATGTAATTTAATTTACCCACATGTTAAGTAATTATTACCCACATGTTATCCATATTAACCCACATGTAATAAATATTACCCACATGTAATCCATATGACCCACATGTTATCCATATTACCCACATGTAATAAATATTACCCACACATTGTCCATATTACCCACATGTAATAAATATTACCCACATGTTGTCCATATTACCCACATGTAAAAAATATTACCCACATGTTGTCCCATATACCCACATGTAATAAATATTATCCACATGTTATCCCTATTATCCACATGTTATCCCTATTACACCACATGTATAAAATTACTCACATGTTATCCATATTATCCACATGTTATCCCTATTACCCACATGTAATAATTATTACCCACATGTTGTCCATATACCCACATGTTATCCATATTACCCACATGTAATAAATACCACCCACATGTTATGCATATTACCCACATGTAATAAATATTACCCACATGTTATCCATATTACCCACATGTAAGAAAACCCACCCACCATGTTCATGTATGCCCATATTACCCACATGTAATAAATATTACCCACATGTTATCCATATTATCCACATGTAATAAATATTATCCACATGTTATCCATATTACCCACATGTAATAAATATTATCCACATGTTATCCATATTACCCACATGTAATAAATATTACCCACATGTTATTCATATTACCCACATGCAATAAAACACGTATGTTATCCATATTACACACAAGTAATAATTACCCACATGTTATCCATATTACTTACATGTAAGAAATACTACCCACATGTTTTCAATATTACCCACGTTATCCATACTACCCACATGCAATAAATATTACTCACATGTTTTCCATAGTATCCACATGTTATCCATGCTATACACATGTAATAAATATTACCCACATGTTATTTAAATTACCCACATGTAATAACTATTACCAACATGCAATACATGTTACCCATTTATCTAAACAATTACCCATATGTATTAAATAGTACCCACGTATTAAATATTATCCAAAAGTTATCAGTACTACTCACGTTATCAATATTAACTACACGTAATAAATATTACCAACATGTTTAAAATGTTAACTACGTGTTAAATAATGGCATTGGTCTCTTTCTCCTATCGATCACTTTAATTTATTTAATATGGGACGTGTGTGGGTTCTGTGTGTGTGTGTGTTCTGTATATGTGTGTGTGTGTGTTCTGTTTCCACTCATTTATGCATTAAAGGGAAATTAACACCAAACATCCCACTGGTGATGGGATGATGTGAAGTAATAGCATTAAATAAAGGAATTCATAAGGAATCCATTGCAATACTATAGGGGAATTCCATATATGCTGCCCCGGTTCTGCATATAGACTGTCACTTGACCTGTAAAGGGACTAGAATTAGTGAATGAATAAAACACATTCCAACTGTCTAAACCTGTGAAATGCGCTGATTGCGCTAAATGAGCTAAATGTATCCATATACATGGTTCTTATGGTGGAATAGCGCCTATTATATATCTGGGAGTGCTGCGATACATTAACGACACTATCTAAAAATACAAATCTAACCAGGGAGATATAAATAATGTTGTCAGTCCCTGTCATTCTGTTTACTCACACTGTAGTTTAATACAAATCTGCCTGGGACATGGAACCTTCCTGAAGGGCAAAGAAACTGTCACTTTAACAGACTGAAAGGACCAGCAGATAAGTAGAAAATCTCTGTAAACCACCCAGCCCTGAGACGGTGAAACATGGAGCCCTGCTATGGTCTCTCTCACTGTGAACATACTAATTATTACTGCAGTTACATACAGCCCAAGATGGAGCCTGGCCTGGGCCTAGGAACCTGGTCCCTGGACATTAATACCTGAATATTGCCATTCATTTGTGTACATTAAAAGTTTAGTGCAAATACAAGAAAAAAGAGCAGTATTTTTCCATCCCAATGACCTTAACCATTTTGCCTGTGTATAAATAAATGCTTCCAAAATACTGACTTCCTGTTTGCATGACCCCAAGAAGAGACTGTTATGCTCTAGCCCTTGACCCAGTGCCTGGGTTGATTCAGTTGCTCAGTAGAGATCTGAGCATGTTTGACCCATCCAACAGCCAATCAGTAGAAATTACTGTTAGGAACATTCCAAGGTAGGGTGCATTCTGGGTAGTAGAAGGACCGTTACAGAACCTGAAATGTCAGCTCACTAATGTCAACAGCAGGGAACAGCAAGGGTATAAATTCTGATATAAACTGATATTTCAAAATGTTAAAAAATATTTAGAATAATTAAGTTTGCATAATATAAACTAAGAATTTTAAAAATTATGATATTTTTCACTGAACTTTCCCTTTAATGAGTTGTCTGGGTAATTGTGTAGGCCCTAAATATCCACAATTAGCAAAACAGAAAGTTGTAGATGTAATTTCTTATTCTGCATTAAATGTCCAGGCCAGTACATTAGGTTAGATCAGTTTCCACACATGTATCCTAACTGCAATATAGATTACATGTATTTCCACTGCATTGTATTAAACCAGTGAATGGCCCAGATCACAGAAATGTGAGAGAGAAAAATCTTCATATTCAGAAACCTGGGTCTTTTGTTAACCATAACTACTGTGCTAGAATGAAATGGATTTATGGACTGGTTCTCTGTAGGGTTAGTAGGATAATCTACTCAATGTAAATGATTTAAATGATTTTCTACGGGATAGATGTTCCAAGAGAAAATTAAAAATGGACCCAGTTGCCTTTCCAAATAATTATTATCTACAGAGCAGTTTACCCAGAAGGCAACTCAGTCCACTCAAGCTTTAGGATTTCATAGAAGCCAATGTATACAGTACACATTATTTTACAATATTATACATGTTGTTTCATTATATTATACATGTTGTTTCATTATATTATACATGTTGTTTCATAATATTATACATGTTGCTTCATTATATTATACATGTTGTTTCATTATATTATACATGTTATTTCATAATATTATACATGTTGTTTCATAATATTATACATGTTGTTTCATAATATTATTCCTGTTGTTTCATTATATTATACATGTTATTTCATTATATTATACATGTTGTTTCATTATATTATACATGTTATTTCATTATATTATACATGTTGTTTCATTATATTATACATGCTAGTTTATTACATTATACAAGTTATTTCATAATATTATATATGTTATTTCATTATATTATATATGTTATTTCATTATATTATATATGTTTATTTCATTATATTATACATTTATATATGTTATTTCATTATATTATACATGTTATTTCATTATATTATACATTTATATATGTTATTTCATTATATTATTCATTTATATATGTTATTTTATTATATTATACATGTTATTTCATTATATTATACATGTTATTTCATTATATGAGCTGGCAGCAATTAGAGGAATTCTATCTCACAAAATAAACATGTTCAGCATTTCCCAGGGTTCCATCCGTTCTCTCCTTACAAGGAAACACCCAGTAATTCTACATCTCCTCTCTATAAGCCACATGTTATGTCTCTGAGACTGGATTCCTTGTTCCTATATGTACAGTGAGACAAATTATATTCTTTTGGTTTAGTGGATTCTTCTGTCTCATTGGATGTTACTACAAGTTTTGTTTGTTTGAGTGTTTTGTATTTTTGTTAGTATAGTTAACATCTCTATTAATAATGTGTGTATTCTCTTACATTACATACCATAACATTATCTTGTGATATTTTACAGCATTATACATTTCTAATAATCAGATTCTCTCTCCAATAATACAATTATCTCCCCAAATGTCTGGGTATTGCCACCTGATCTACTGCCGCCACATACCTGCCCAGGACCCTCCTAAACCTACTAGCTAATGACATCATCCAATGCACACAGGGTAGTGATGTAATAATCTGGGATAATTATGTTAGGATTTCAGGTGCTGCCATAATCTCTGTAATTAGTAATCTGGTCCAATTCAGGACACTGTGGTCACTGATTTTCCGGTTTAACCCGTTGAGTACTATGTTGCCCTAACGACATTTAATTGCAGGAGTGGGGTGAGCCCCTTGGTGTTTGTATGAATGTCTTACAATAGTAGATAATGGTTACAAAGCAGGTTGGTTGGTGTTTGTGTTAAACAGACCTTGACTGCTACATACTAATAGGTCAGACCTACCAATGGATATTTCCAGAATCCCTGACATGAGAATAAAAACCATGGAATTAATTATGGGACTATGGGTGCTAATGGCAGAGAGTTTGTCCCCTTTCTGTATTTTATTGTTGGTGAACAGGCTGGAAATTACTGACAATGGGGTTCAAAGGAAACATTTCACTTTTTATATTCTTTTATAAGTCTTGGTGTTAGATCCCTAACATTATGTATATTTACTACACCCAATATATATATATATATATATATATATATATATATATATACACACACATCCCTATATGGGAGACTGACTGTATGTACTCCTGTAATCATTTATTAAACCACAGTCTCCCTTATCACAGACAGTTATCTTGTATTTTACATGTTCCACTTTGTCCCCATTGTTACATATTTAAGATACATTGATAACCCATACTGGCTTAATACGGCTTCTGGCACCTAAATATCTACACAATGTCAAACAGGAGTAGAACCTAGAGACTTCATTGGGTTACCTACCGCACATCAGCGTTTAAAGTGCAGCAAACATGGGGGTTCTCTGTACAGTGACCATGCGGTGATGGGTGTTCTCTGTATAATGACCATTCAGTGATGGGTATTTTCTGTACAGTGACCATTCAGTAATGGGCGTTCTCTGTACGTTGACCATTCAGTGATGGGTGTTCTCTGTACAATGACAGTTCAGTGATGGGTGTTCTCTGTACAGTGATGGGTGTTCTCTGTACAATGACCATTCAGTGATGGGTGATTTCGGTACAATGCAGTGATAGGTGGTTTTGTGTACAGTGACCATGAAGTGATGGGTGATTTCTGTACAGTGACCATGAAGTGATAGGTAATTTCAGTACAGTCACCAAGTAGTGATGGATGATTTGTGTACAGTGACCATGCAATGATGGGTGATTTCTTTACAGTGACCATGCAGTGATGGATAATTTCTTTACAGTGACCATGTAGTGGTGGATGATTTGTGCACAGTGACCATGCAATGATGGGTGATTTGTTTACAGTGACCATGCAATGATGGATAATTTCTTTGCAATAACCATGTAGTGATGGGTGATTTGTGTACAGTGACCATGTAGTGATGGTGATTTCTGTACAATAGCCATGCGGTGATTGGTGTTTTCTGTATAGTGACCATGCAGTGATTGATGTTTTCTGTATAGTGACCATGCAGTGATTGATGTTTTCTGTATAGTGACCATGCAGTGATAGGTAATTTCAGTACAGGGACCATGAAGTATTGGGTAATTTTGTATATAGTAACCATGCAATGATGGGTGATTTCTGTACAGTGACCATGCAGTGATGGATAATTTATTTACAATGACCATGTAGTGATGGATGATTTGTGTACAGTATCCATGCAATGATGAATGATTTCTGTACAGTGACCATGCAATGATGGATAATTTCTGTATAGTGACCATGCAGTGATTGATGTTTTCTGTTCAGTGATCGTGCTGTATATTGTTTTCTCTGTACAGTGACCAACAAAATTAGTTTTTAACCCAAAACAACCCCTCTGGCTAATACTCAGTATGGATACAAGGCTCTGGTGTTGGGAACTGTAGATAATCTGTCAGACTGTTACCTTACAGATTGGGGATTGATGTATTCTTCTCTAATATACAGATTTACACATCCCATACCTGCACATTGGGCAGATATCTTACCACCTATTTCTGTTAACCTGCTCTATACTGTACAGACTGGAGCCCTATTTGCAGTACAGTACAGTAATGGTACAGTGTGTAGCATTCAGTGCACTCTCTAATGTACAGTAGACAGTGGTACATATTAATAGGATAAGGTTCCATATACCCGGACTGTGCACACAATTATCTGTTCAGTTGTTAAATATCAATACTTTTGTGTTGAACCAGTGCTAAGTTTTGTTCTTTGTTGTGTAGTTTTGATGCAGTACACGTAATGAATTGCATGTATGTCTCCTGCATGTCCTAATGGTGTGTGTGTGTGTGTGTGTGTGTGTCCTATAAATATAATTCTCAGTCTTTGTAGTGTGTGTGTCCTATAAATATAATTCCCAGTCTTTGTATTGATGTTCTGATATTAATATCCCAGTTGTACAGTCCCTGTGCTAAGACCTGCCCCTTGTTTATTTTTAATTGAGTATCTTGGTTAACCACAATAAGTGGTCAGATGGAGCTGCCATGTGGGTTCACCAGTGAGCTTAAGGAAACGTTTGCTTCATGTTGGTAGTACTGGATACTTTGCTTCATGTTGGTAGTGTACTGGTGTGTTTGCTTCATGTTGGTAGTACTGGTGTGTTTGCTTCATGTTGGTAGTACTGGTGTGTTTGCTTCATGTTGGTAGTATCTGGTGGTTTGCTTCATGTTGGTAGTACTGGTGGTTTGCTTCATTTGGTAGTACTGGTGTGGTTTGCTTCATGTTGGTAGTACTGGTGGTTTGCTGCTTCATGTTGGTAGTACTGGTGTGTTTTGCTTCATGTTGTAGTACTGGTGTGTTTGCTTCATGTTGGTAGTACTGTGTGTTTTGCTTCATGTTGGTAGTACTGGTGTGTTTGCTTCATGTTGGTAGTACTGGTGTGTTTTGCTTCATGTTGGTAGTACTGGTGTGTTTTTGCTTCATGTTGGTAGTACTGTGTGTTTGCTTCATGTTGGTAGTACTGGTTGTTTGCTTCATGTTGGTAAGTACTGGTGTGTTTGCTTCATGTTGGTAGTACTGGTGTGTTTGCTTCATGTTGGTATTACTGGGTGTTTTTGCTTCAGTTGGTAGTACGGTGTGTTTGCTCATGTTGTAGTTGGTTGTGTTTGCTTCATGTTGGTAGTACTGGTGTGTTGTGCTTCATGTTGGTAGTACTGGTGTGTTTGCTTCATGTTGGTAGTACTGGTGTGTTTGCTTCATGTTGGTAGTACTGGTGTGTTTGCTTCATGTTGGTAGACTGGTGTGTTTGCTTCATGTTGGTAGTACTGGTGTGTTTGCTTCATTTTGGTAGTACTGGTGTGTTTGCTTCATGTTGGTAATACTGGTGTGTTTGCTTCATGTTGGTAGTACTGGTGTGTTTGCTTCATGTTGGTAATACTGGTGTGTTTGCTCATGTTGGTAGTACTGTGTGTTTTGCTTCATGTTGGCAATACTGGTGTATTTGCTTCATGTTGGCAATACTGGTGTGTTTGCTTCATGTTGGTAGTACTGGTGTGTTTGCTTCATGTTGGTAATACTGGTGTGTTTGCCTCATGTTGGTAGTACTTGTGTGGTTTGCTTCATGTTGGTAATACTGGTGTGTTTGCTTCATGTTGGTAATACTGGTGTGTTTGGTTCATGTTGGTAGTACTGGTGTGTTTGCTTCATGTTGGTAATACTGGTGTGTTTGCTTCATGTTGGTAGTACTGGTGTGTTTGCTTCATGTTGGTAGTACTGGTGTGTTTGCTTCATGTTGGTAGTACTGGTGTGTTTTCTTCATGTTGGTAGTACTGGTGTGTTTGCTTCATGTTGGTAGTACGGTGTGTTTTGCTTCATGTTGGTAATACTGGTGTGTTTGCTTCATGTTGGTAGTACTGGTGTGTTTGCTTCATGTTGGTAGTACTGGTGTGTTTGCTTCATGTTGGTAATACTGTGTGTTTGGCTTCATGTTGGTAGTACTGGTGTGTTTGCTTCATGTTGGTAATACTGGTGTGTTTGCTTCATGTTGGTAATACTGGTGTGTTTGCTTCATGTTGGTAGTACTGGTGTGTTTGCTTCATGTTGGTAATACTGGTGTGTTTGCCTCATGTTGGTAGTACTGGTGTGTTTGGTTCATGTTGGTAGTACTGGTGTGTTTGCTTCATGTTAGCAATACTGGTGTGTTTGCTTCATGTTGGTAATACTGGTGTGTTTGCTTCATGTTGGTAGTACTGGTGTTTTTGCTTCATGTTGGCAATACTGGTGTTTTTGCTTCATGTTGGTAATACTGGTGTGTTTGCTTCATGTTGGTAGTACTGGTGTGTTTGCTTCATTTTGGTAATACTGGTGTATTTGCTTCATGTTGGTAATACTGGTGTGTTTGCTTCATGTTGGTAGTACTGGTGTGTTTGCTTCTGTTGGTAATACGGTGTGTGTTTGCTTCATGTTGGTAACTTTGTTGTTTGGTTCATGTTGGTAGTACTGGTGTGTTTGCTTCATGTTGGTAATACTGGTGTGTTTGCTTCATGTTGGTAGTACTGGTGTGTTTGCTTCATGTTGGTAATACTGGTGTGTTTGGTTCATGTTGGTAGTACTGTGGTGTTTGCTTCATGTTGGTAATACGGTGTGTGTTTGCTTCATGTTGGTAGTACTGGTGTGTTTGCTTCATGTTGGTAATACTGGTGTGTTTGGTTCATGTTGGTAGTACTGGGTTTTTGCTTCATGTTGGTAATACTGGTGTGTTTGCTTCATGTTGTAGTATTGTTGTATTTGTATACTGGTGTGTTTCTTCATGTGGTATACTGGTGTTTCTTCATGTTGGTAATTACTGGTGTATTTGCTTCATGTTGGTAATACTGGTGTGGTTTTTTGCTTCATGTTGGTAGTACTGGTGTGTTTGCTTCATGTTGGTAATACTGGTGTGTTTGCTTCATGTTGGTTAGTACTGGTGTGTTTTGCTTCATTTGGAGTACTGTGTGTTTGCTTCATGTTGGTAGTACTGGTGTGTTTGCTTCATGTTGGTAGTACTGGTGTGTTTGCTTCATGTTGGTAGTACTGGTGTGTTTGCTTCATGTTGGTAGTACTGGTGTGTTTGCTTCATGTTGGTAGTACTGGTGTGTTTGCTTCATGTTGGTAATACTGGTGTGTTTGCTTCATGTTGGTAATACTGGTGTGTTTGCTTCATGTTGGTAGTACTATGGTGTGTTTGCTTCATGTTGGTAGTACTGGTGTGTTTGCTTCATGTTGGTAGTACTGGTGTGTTTTGCTTCATGTTGGTAGTACTGGTGTGTTTGCCTCATGTTGGTAGTACTGGTGTGTTTGCCTTCATGTTGGTAGTGTAGTGATGTGTTTGCTTCATGTTGGTAGTACTGGTGTGTGTGCTTCATGTTGGTAGTGTAGTGATGTGTTTGCTTCATGTTGGTAGTACTGGTGTGTTTGCTTCATGTTGGTAGTACTGGTGTGTTGACTGCAATGTAAGACACTCTTATATTACAGTATCCCACTTGCTGGAAACTCCAAGAACCCTTGTGTTGCTATTGGCAACCGATCAGCTGAGCAGCACCTTTCTGTGCCCTGGGTACTGCAGTACGGGCAGTGAACCCCTAGCACTGACACACATTGTGTCACATCACTAACTCCATACCTGCCACCAGCAGGGTTACAATGGTCCAGCCACCCACAGCAAAGGGGAAACTGGAGCCAGAGCCATCAGGGCTGTTTGGTGAATTGAAAAAGTTCCTTCATATTAGTGTCTGTGTGATTGTGTCAGTCTATATTGTGTAGATTTGTATTCCACCCTGTCTCCATGTGACCATGGCCCTTAGTGATTTCCATAGATTGTAGGAGGCAGGAGCAGGTAATTGTCGTATCTATAGGCAGTGTCACTTACCTGTTGACAGGAGGTTGGACAGAGAGATGGGGAAACAGGAGGAGGGAGCTGAATGAACCCTGGGGAGATGGATCCAGATGGGGTGGGTGGGAACTGGGGGTCTCTTGTTATGGGAGATTGAATGAATTAAAAGTGAGAAAACCTGAGAAGGATCTGAGAGCACAGGGATGGGAGACCCTGCAAATCCCATTGGCATCTGGGTGAATGGGCCACTGGCTACCAGCTAGAACACTGTCTGGTCCAGCAAAGGTTAAAGTGCCCTTCATGTTACTGAATGAATAATGGGTGGGGCACTGGCAGCGCTGGACCCAGAACTTCCCCGTCTCCCATTGGTTACAGCGACACTGTCACTTCTAATTGTAACATTGTATCGAGTTTAGAACTTGGAACTCATTAACCCTCAGTGCGCTGGTATCGGGAAATAAACCGCCCCAGACACATTCTCCGCTGTAAATTTTGTAGATGATCCGCACCATTATTTAAATACATCAAATTGATTTCCATTGATTTAAAGATAAAATAAATGTGTTCCCAGCTGATCCTCCCCCACACTGGGACCTAGTGAGGATCCCATCCCAGTAATCCCCCCAGGTCCGCATTAAATAACCTGTGACATCTCAATAGAAAGTTATTCCCATTACACTGTGTTACCATTGTGTTACCATTCACCTCTATGTAACTGCCTAAAGATCTGAACGATCCATGGTTATCCCCTCACTGTTAGACTGTGGCTGTTAGACTGTGACTGTTACTGTTAGACTGATACTGTAAGACTGACTGTTACTGTTAGACTGGGACTGTTAGACTGTTACTGTTAGACTGGGACTGTTACTGTAAGGCGGTTAGACTTAAACTGTTAGACTGCTAGACTGTTTGTTAGAGGGTTAGACTGTTTGTTAGACGGTTTCCTAAGTTTTATTAGTTAAATTCTATCGTCTAATAAATTTGTATAGAAACTTACAGTCACATAAATTGGTTAAATTACAGAAAGTCTCCCCTTTAATTACTGGTTTGATCTCAGTATGGGAAAGGTGATTGCAGAACTGTCACCCTGACCCAGAATTCTATGAGCCCCATTTCGCAATGCTAACCATACATTGATGTGTGTACGTGGGGCCAATGGGGCAATCCCATTGGCTAATGCCATATAGATGAATACTAGTAGAATATGGGGGGCGATGAACAATCCTGTTCGTTGCTTTCAAAATGTGAAATTCTCCTTCCCAGAATTGCCATTCCCATACATTGAGCTCACTATTTATCCAACCTGCACATGTGGGGATGGTAACAGGTCCTGGTTCCATATTCCACCCTCTACAACTTACAGTCTGACCTACCTGTTCCCAGTTATGGGATAAAATGGTTTTTTTTTGTTTGTTTTTTACAATAGTATGGGTGGGCTTCTGCAGAGCTGTCTCTTGATATAATAATTATTATAGTGTAGTATTAATAATAATGATTATGATAGTGTGGTATTAATTATAATAATTATTATAGTGTAGTATTAATAATAATAATTATTATTATAATGTAGTATGAATAATATATTATTATAGTGTAGTATGAATAATAATGATTATTATAATGTAGTATTAATATTAATGATTATTAGTGTAGTATTAATAATAATGATTATTACAGTGTAGTATTAATAACGATTATTATAGTGTAGCAGTAATTATTATTATAGTGTAGTAGTAATAATAATAATAATGATAATGATAATAATAATTAGACAGGCCTCTGCTTGCTTTTGTTTCAGTATCCTCTGGAGGTTGTAATCCAGCATTACTGTTACACTGACCATTGATTGGATAAGGTGATCGGTGCAGTGTGTGTGTAGTTACAGATTTAATCGATATTAACTGAGCCCCAGGTTATCACTGGCAGGGAACACAGGGGGTTAACTCGCACAAAGACCCAGTTGTGGAGGATTCCCAGCCTGGGGAAGCTGCCACTTGCTTTGTGTCTCTCCCAGTGCTGTATGTGGAAGGAGCGAAGTGTGTAACTCACTCCCAGTCGCTCTGGAATCTACAGAACCTGGAGGCCATTTACCAGGGAACATGGGGGATTTATAGCAGCAGCGATCTATGGGGCAAGGGATAAAGGTTTCTGTTCACATGGCGGGACCACAGGCATAAAGAGAAACAATGTAATTAGGGCGCAGGCGCAAAATGGCCGCTAGGAACACAGCAACCTGCCCAGAAACAGCTCAGTGGTGCAGAGAGGGAGAGACAGAGGGGAAGAGAGACACTAAGAGAGACAGATGGGAAGAGACACACAGAGAGAGGGGAACAGACAGAGGGGGTGCTTTCGACTGACAACCGCCTTATCTAGTTTAAAGTCCTTTGACTAAAAACCCCTCAACATGTCACATCCTAGTCTGTGCTGTGTCCTGGTACAGGCAGTGGGAGCTCAGGGTTACAATGTAACTAGTGTACAGTACTACAGATTGCCAGCCCAGTTTGTGTGTGTGTGTACACTGTACCGTGTGTGTGTGTGTGTACACTGTACTGTGCTTGTGTGTACACTGTACTATGCGCGTGTGTGTGTACACTGTACTATGCGCATGTGTGTGTGTGTACACTACTGTGCGTGTGTGTACACTGTACTGTGCGTATGTACACTGTACGGTGTGTGCGCGTGTGTGTGTGTATACTGTAGTGTGTGTGTGTACACGGTATTGTGGGTGTGTACTGTACTAAGAGATAAGTTTAGCTCTCACAGATATCTGCCTGTGTTGGTCTATATGTGGTCCCACAGAGAGGGGTGGTCGATCTAATGTAACACATAGCACAGCACTAAGCGCTATAATAACGCTGCTAGTACAGAAATGAGTAAGGACAGTGTGTGAACACTGGGTAACATTAAATGATGGATCATACAGCCAGCGGGGTTTAAAGAAGAGATTGTGCCACCAAGCCAACTACCCAGGTAACAGACAAACTGGCATAAGATGTCGGTTCAATATTAATAGATAATGTACAGATACCATCTAGATAAATAATACAGCATCCTCCATGTAAATCTGTAAATTGACCCAGACATCAGAGTCATTGGAACACCTAAAATCGAATCATCGATATAAAAAGCGCAATTATTTACACATTTCATTTTCCAGGCGGATTTCTTCATCTTTGTTCTTTCTGCTAGTGCACCCTAACGCTGGTTAGTTCCAAAGTGGCTCTAATGTTACAGATATAAGAGGCCATTCTCTATTTAAAGTAAGACACACTTTAAATCAAACACTCCTCTACACAGGCACAAAACACTCCTCTATATATTATAATGTACACACACACATCATCTATATATATAATGTACACACACACACTCCTACATATATTATAAGGCACAACACATATAACGTACACACACACACACATATAAACATAAATATAGACACAACCTCCTCTATATTATAATGTACACACACACAATCATCTATATATTATAATGTACACACACACACTCCTACATATATTATAAGGCACACACACATATAACGTACACCCACACACCTATTTATATATATTATAATGTACACAACACTCCTCTATATATTATAATGTACACACACACAATCATCTATATATTATAATGTACACACACACACTCCTACATATATTATAAGGCACACACACATATAACGTACACACACACACAATATATATATATTATAATGTACACACACTCCTCTATATATTATAATGTACACACAATCCTTTATTATAATGTACACACACACTCCTACATATATTATAATGCACACACACATATAACGTACACACACATATATTATAAGTACACCCACACATATATATATTATAATGTACACACACACTCCTCTATATATTATAATGTACACACACATATAACGTACACACACACACATATATATATATATTATAATGTACACACACTCCTCTATATATTATAATGTACACACACACCACTCATCTATATTTATATGTAACACACACACACTCCTACATATATTATAAGGCAAAACACACTATAACGTAACACACAACACATATATATATATATTATAAGTACACACACTCCTCATATATTATAATGTACACAAATCTTTATATAATGTACACACACACTCCTACATATATTATAAGCAACCACACAATAACGTACACACACATATATATATGTACACACATTATATATTATAATGTACACAACACTCCTCTATATTTATAAGTACACACACATAAACGTACACACACACACATATATATATATATATTATAATGTACACACACACAATCCTCTATATATTATAATGTACACACACATATAACGTACACACACACACATATATATATATATTATAATGTACACACACACAATCCTCTATATATTATAATGTACACACACACACTCCTACATATATTATAAGGCACACACACATATAACGTACACACACACACACAGACATATATATATATTATAATGTACACACACACTCCTCTATATATTATAATGTACACACACACACACTCCTAACATATATTATAATGCACACACACATAACGTACACACACACATATATATTATAATGTACACACACACAATCCTCTATATATTATAATGTACACACACACACTCCTACATATATTATAAGGCACACACACATAACGTACACACACACATATATATATATTATAATGTACACACTCCTCTATATATTATAATGTACACACACACACACACACACACACACTCCTACATTCCTAGATCCCATTCTTTACTGTTTGAGGCTCTATAGACCAGACCCCATTACTATAACTATGGGAGATTCACATTGACTTCGACCATGTCACCAATACAGCAGGAGAATCAGATCAGGATTTTCAGTAGAATAATATTACAGGTCAGGATGGGAAGGGACCACCCAGACCAATTGAAACACCAAGTACCCGGGTTATTTTTCTCTTTTTCCTTTTTTTCAATCAGTTTAGCAACTTTACAAACCATTTTCTATAAATCAGATATTTCCAGGATCAGGTCCTGTTAAAACGTTCGAACCTTGTAATTTAAACCAGCCTGGTCCCCAGAGAACGCTCTAACCACTGCCCACTATAGCTATTGGCCTCCTTCCCCAGCAAACATCTTTTGGTTTTGTTTTCTTACCCTCCCTATACACAACCCAGCAATGTAAACTGGAGTGTTTTTTAACAAAATGTTGAACAATAAACAGTAACATCACATTACAGAAATTAGAAACTTCTCAGCATATTTAAATACAGAAATAACATTTAGACAAGTTAATTTGTGGCCTTTCGTACAAAATCTATATCTATTCATATTTAAATTAAAATAATAATGTTCTTTTCATTCAAATTTAGCTTGTTGGATGAATATAAAAAAAATTATAATTCTAATAAATAGATAATTCTGTGAAGTTTGTCTGTACTTGAACAATAAATCATTTAAATTATTCACATATTTATTAAAAAAAATGAATGGAATTCATAAATAAATTAGGCTTATAATAATAAAAATAATAATAGTAAAGTACAAGGTTTCTTTTAAATATTTTTTTCTATTAGTACATTGGTCTAGTGTCCAAAACGTACCAACATGTCCCATTTATATAATAAAAGCTAACAATAATAATAATAACAATAACAATAATAATAAAAAAAAAGACACCTACTTTAAGAAATCTGGTTAAGATCATAAAGAAATAACCCGTGTGTCTCATATTCGTGTAATTAATTGTAATTAAAATAATCATCTTTAAAAAATTACCAAATTTCAAAAACAACCTAAATCCATAAACCAAAGGAGTATTCTAGTGAGATATTTATGTATCTAGTGAGATATTTATGTATCAGGAGATCTTAATAAAATCAATACAAAAGGGATGAATCCTATATTGGCTTACTACGATGATAACTATAGCAAGCTATCAGAACAGTCTACAGATTACATATATATTTAAGATTATTACAATAAGGAGCTACACTGTTCTGAAAGCTTGTTCTGGTTACAGTAACTTTAATAATTCTATTACCTAACACTGCTATTATGTTTCATCTGAAAGGTATTACACTGTAACTTTTATACTGGCTAATCCATGACTGACACATGTAACCTACAAGTATTTCCTTATAAGGGAATCCAGAATTCCTTGTAATGGGCAACTCCTCATAGTTCTCACATGAGCCCTTTCAAAGCATTTTAATACACACTGACCTTATGTAAAGTAACAAGGTATTGTTTTAAAGAGACATTTCACTGTAAGAGGATGTAACAGGTTGAATAATATGGATACTGACACATTGAGAAAGAAAACAAATAAGGCAGACGAGTTATATGTAAAAGTAATGGTTTAATAACTATATAAGCAAGATAAAGCAATAGATTTTGTGCTTTTTTTCCATTTGCAAACTGGAGACTATGAAAACGATTAGCCAGGACTTGCTGACTGAACATTAAACAATCCCTCTGAAATGATAAGCAATGAAAAAGATGATCAGTAGACAAGATTGGACCATGACCAAAGGAAAGACTTAACACCTTCACGGTCAGATATAGAGATACCCAAATCCAGCAACAATTGGATATATTAAGACAGACAATGGAGCAAGATCAGGTTGGAATCTTCAACCTGTAGTTTTCCATCTGTTTAGGTTCCCCCATTGTAGAGATATCAGGGGGTAGTTTAGAAACAAGGAGTGGACCAATAACTACAGAAGGGATTTGTGGTGACCCCCCTACCCCCACCTTACAACCTCCAGCCCACCAGATATTAGAAATATGTAGATTTCCATTTGAAACACTGCAAACGGAGTTGATGCTTTCCCCAGGTTAGATGGGTATTTTACACTGTATTTAAATTGTTAAAACAAACTGACAAACTAAATGATATGCTCATTATTGCTTGGATCCAACACAATCAGAACCAGAGCTGTGCTACCATGGGGATAGACTTTCCACCAACAAAAGCAAAATAATGATCATATGTGAGTGCATGAAACACAATCTTTTCATTATAGTATTTATAAATATATCATACAATACTGTCTCCTGTTATATACCAATATGGCATTGTACAAGCAGAATGCCAACCGATTCTTTACAAAAAAAAGCGAATCAGTAAAAAGCAAAGTCAGTAAAATAAAGGGTTAATACCCGCTTTCTTTCTGCACACAGATTGGAAAAGTGGAGGGGGAAATGAGAAGGTTTTGCTTCGATTTTGATCGGTTCTGTGCAGCCACAAAGTAACCCATTCAACTCTAAGTAATGCCAGGTGGGTTACAAAGTGCCCTGGCAGTGAATGGGTTACTTTAAGGGTGCCAAAGGGTCAAGGAAATATGAAACATGGCTGAATCACTATTCACAGTGAAATGGCTACATAGACAAGTCTCTATGTATCTTTGCATTCTGCTGGAAGGTTTAAGCAATTTTAATCAGTCCACAAACCAGCAATGGGTTAATAAGAAGGTTCCTGCCTGGGTCTCCATCCATCTTCATCTTTACCCAAACATTGCAAAGGCATAAATTATCCAACAAGATACAATGTATCCAGGATGGTCAAGTGCAAGGAACATCCACCCAGACATTCAGGGGATTTGTAAATCCACAGTGGCCCAGTGCCAAGGTGCACACACTCCTCTTATTATATATCCAACGACCAAGGCCACATGAGACAATTCCGATCCCAACGTGTAGCCAACCAGTTAACACTTTAAACTCCAAAAACAAATGTCACCCTCCCAGCTCATTCCATGGACACCTTGTGGTTCCACTACAAAGAAAGCGATTTGGACAAGTATTTGCATTTATAATGGTATGGAGGGAGAGTCGGGAATCAGGCTGGGTGCCAGTCATTCAGGGGGCAGTGGGGGCTCATCCAGACGAGATGGCAGAGGAGCCATTCAGGGCTATTTTTCTTACTCGGTTGGCAAAGGGGTTCTGGTGGTGGCTACTGTTGGTTCCATTGATGCTGGAGATGTGAGGGAACTGTGGGTGAGGAGACTGCACAGGGGTACTTGGACTTGGCATACAAGAAGAAGTGGATGGCATGGTGCCCACAAGGCTGCCTGCTTTGTCGCTGCCAGAGTCACTTTCCAGGTCCCCACTGGTGTTGTTCCTCCTGTCAGGGTGATGGTTCATCTTCAGCTTTTTACAAGCAGGTCTGACTCTGTACTTCAAGGGAAGGGGCCCATTCTGCAGAGGAGAGGAGGAGAGGTCACAGGAGGGAATGGCAATTAGCAACAGTATCTCAGTCACCATGGCAAGAGAGTCAGGTACTCACCCTTCTCCAGGTGTAGATGTAGGCGATGTCCATTAAGGTGTAATAGTCTTTCAGGGGTTCCTCTTCATACATCACATCGATCTGAGGAAGACAATCGCCTCTTTGTTATCACATGAAAGGAACAAAGGATGTGGATCTCTACAGATTTAATGAAGTTTACACTGGCTACACACAACTCCTACTAACTAGATACTGTATGTGTATCTGACCTCTGTATTATACTACACAGCACCCTGACCTCTGTATTATACTACACAGCACCCTGACCTCTGTATTATACTACACAGCACCCTGACCTCTGTATTATACTACACAGCACCCTGACCTCTGTATTATACTACACAGCACCCTGACCTCTGTATTATACTACACAGCACCCTGACCTCTGTATTATACTACACAGCACCCTGACCTCTGTATTATACTACACAGTACCCTGACCTCTGTATTATACTACACAGTACCCTGACCTCTGTATTATACCCTTGCCTGTATAACTACTTGTACCCCCATTTCCATATTATACCCTGTCCTGTATAGCACTCCGTGTAACACAATCTCTGTATTATACCCAGTCCTGTATAATAAATAGTCCGTGTACCCCAATCTCTGTATTATGCCCAGTCCTGTATAATAGTCCGTGTACCCCAATCTCTGTATTATGCCCTGTCCTGTATAATAGTCCGTGTACCCCAATCTCTGTATTATACTCTGTACCCTAATCTCTGTATTATGCCCTGTCCTGTATAATAGTCCGTGTACCCCAATCTCTGTATTATACTCTGTACCCTAAGCTCTGTATTATGCCCTGTCCTGTATAATAGTCCGTGTACCCCAATCTCTGTATTATGCCCTGTCCAGTATAATACTCGGTGTTCAGCTGGTCTGACCTTTAGAATGTAACATCCTTCCCTTCCCTTACCTGGAAATTCCCAGGAATGTCCATTTTACTCCTTAGGAACTTTCTGAGGTGCATGACAGTCAGAGCAGCCGGACATCTCAGGTACCGCTTGTCATTGGCCTACAAAGAGACAAACATGAGCCGCAGTCCAAACGCATTGACCAATAGGGGAAGATCATAAAGGAAATTATACAGATCACCATTACACACTACCTTGCTCCCCATCGCACGCTATATAGCTCCCCGTTACACGCTATATAGCTCCCCGTTACACGCTATATAGCTCCCAGTTACACGCTATAGCTTACCATTACACACCTCGCTATTACATATCGACTCAATGCATTAATCTCAACGCGTGTAAAGCAGAAGAGACAGAGTGATAATATAAAGGGCAAAAGGAATATCTAGTGAAGTGGGTTGCAGGGCTATTTAACCCAGTAACAGAGCAGGGTTGGAGTAGGAACCCTGGGCAGATCTGATCTCCTGCAGATTGTATGGTGTGTGGAATTAAAGAGGGTCGCACATTAAAGCTAAAAGGGGTAACATTGGGAGACCAGAGAGAAGCTGTGTGGGCAAACAGACAAGGTGGTTGGGATCTGGACCGGGTCCTTGTGGGTCCCAATTTGTTCATAGACTTGGCCTATTTACAAGCACCGGTTTCTCTGGTTACCCCAAGCCCCATTCTATTCCTTACATGGGGGTCCAAATAGTAGTTCAGCAGGGGGACAGTTTAATAAGTCAAACTTCACCTCATCCTTTGTTTTTTCTTTCTCCTTGTTTCCTTTTCGGTCCACCCTGTGAAAACCCAACACAACATGGTCAGATCCTGGATAAGGAATAAGGAGATTCACAAAGTCACACAGGAAGGGACTTACCTGTTCAGGTCAAAGAACTCTATGGACAAACTTATAATCTCATCATCAGTAATGATCCTCTTGTCTTCATCAGCAACTTCTCCTCTGTCCTCGTTCGAACCGTTGGCAGCTTAATAAAATAGAATGAATGAATAATAAATACTTAATTATATTTTATTGAATGGATGGTGTCCCCATTGAACTGTATCCCCAGTGATGTTGGTTGGTTCTATCAGTCATATCACACCCACAATCCTTTGGCACTATTGGACCATACCAACCCACTTCTTCCATATGTTAGTAAATCACCCATGAATGGCAGAGGAATTTTGCCTTGAGACGTACCATCTGCAGAGGGATGAGCTGCATAAAAGTCTCTTCTCCTTTTCATTTCACCTACAATAGGAACATAGAGTCAGTACCTGGTAATGAGGGTGAGAGAGAAGATGGTACTGAGGCGTCTATAGAGAAAGTTAAGAGGTGGTAATGACAGAGAAAGAAGAGAGAGAAAGTAGAAGGGGGAGAGATATAGGGGATGGTACTAATTGAGGGTTCTATAGAGAGAGTTAGGAGTTGGTAATGACAGAGAGAGAAGAGAGAGAAAGTAGAAGGGGGAGACAGAGAGGGGGGGATGGTACTGATTGAGGGTTCTATAGAGAGAGTTAGGAGTTGGTAATGACAGAGCGAGAAGAGAGAGAGAGAGAGAGAGAGAGAGTAGAAGGGGGAGAGAGAGATAGGGGATGGTACTGAGTGAGGGTTCTATAGAGAGAGTTAGGAGTTGGTAATGACGAAGAGAGAGAGAGAGAGAGAGAGTAGAAGGGGGAGAGAGAGATAGGGGATGGTACTGAGTGAGGGTTCTATAGAGAGAGAGTTAGGAGGTGGTAATGAGAGAGAGAGAGAGAGAGAGAGACAGCGAGAGGGGGGGGGGGGGGGGACAAACCCTAGTTTCTTACCTTTAAACAGACCTGGGACCAGTTTATAGACAATATCTTGAAGAGTTTTATCAGCCCTGTGAAAATGAAACATTAACAATGAGCAGTAGTAACATAGTAACACCTACTAGGGGAGTGATTCACACTGGGAATGTTTAGATCTACACACAGGGGTCATTTTTAAGAACAGTTGGAGTAGCACAGGTTGGATTTATCTGATCTATATGGCCATAGAATAAAGAGTTAATTTACCTATAAGGACTTTATATGTATTTAATGATGTATCTAATTGAAATAGTATTTACATGGGTGGGTGGATGCCAAATCAGCTCCTGTGTTTATAGCTGATAAGAGAGGGAGAGGATAGGGGAATTGGACCACTGCAGTCTATAGCACAATGCCATTGGTGTAGGAATAGGCAGGTCTCTCTATCCTTTGTACTCAACGCTGCATTAGATCTCAGGTTAAGGAGGAATCAGTGAGGTTTCCCAGAGCAGCTTCCCTTCCCCCACCCACACTTTACCTACCTGATATTAAGGAGGGGCCTGGTCTTGTGCACTTGGACATCGCAGATCGGACAGTATTTGCTGGTCTCCAGATATCGAACGATGCAGGTTTTGCAGACTGGAAGAATTTAATGAGACAGAACAGGGATAATGAAATGAACACAGAGACCAGAAAGAATGAGTTGGGTTAATAGTTTCAATATGGGATAAAAATGGGGTTTTACCAAACAAACCACAAGGAAATCGATGTGTTAGTGGGGGGTCTTCTGGAGAAAGAAAGGTAAGAAGCAGCAGTAGGAGGGGGATGAATCTACTTACAGGAATGGAGACACTCGATGATGGTCGTTGCATCTATGAAATACCCCCCACAGAGCACACACATCAGGTGAGGGTTCAGCTCGGTGATTTTGATCCTGGTGGTCCGATGCATTTTTGCTGAAGGGGCGGGGGTCTCTGCAAGAAGCACAAGGGTCACTTAGAGGAAAATAGAGCAACTGCAATTAGCATCATACTTCAAATTCCAGTAGGAGCTGCCATACAGCTATACACCTGATTCACACAGACAGACAATCGTTCACAGCAGATCAATTGGTAATAATAACAATAAAACAATAATAACGTTTCATTGTCAGATTGTACAGGGTGTCCCTATATTCTGTATGCAGGGTTGTGGGGGCTGCACTGTAGCAGAGGGAAGTTGATAGTAACATGTGACCCAGGTTGATCCATAGTAGTGGGCACAGGGAGCTGCCAGACAGACACCACCTCTTGTATGGATGAAAGAAGCACATTGCCTCGTGCTGGTGCCAGAGTAGCAATCCCCCGGTTACCATGGCAACTTACACTTACACTTGGCACACTGCCACCGCCTGGAGATGGGAAGCTGAGCCATCCTACTACACTGACTGGTGGGGGGTCCTTAGGGTCCATGTTAGTGGTTCCACCCTCATCCAGGTCAGTCCTGGGGTAGAAGAGACCAAGGAAAAGACCCACTGGTGCCTGGGCTGTTGGGGGAGGGGGTACAGGATACACTCACCCAGTAAATAAAGATGGTTCATGTCTGGTTCCACCTGTACCAACCACAAACATAGAATAGGATAACAGCATTATAATAACCAGGACCAGCTCTGGGGCACTGACAGCAGGACAGGGCAGGAGATTACTGGGTGTGGGGTGACAATCATGAACTAATATGGGGAGAAATAATAGATTAGGGAGAGTCCAGGGGAGGAGGAAGGTGAAGACACCAGGGTGGGTTTCATATGAGGAGATTTATAGAGGGAAAGTATTAATGATATGGGGGGGGCAGTGACAGGGGGATCAGGAAGGACGAGAGGCTGAAAAGGCAGAGACAGAGACAGAGAACACTCAGGGAGAGACAGGGAGCTCCATAGATTTCCAGGAGGGGGAGGGGAAAGAGACAGAAAATAGAGCTGGACATGGGAGACAGAGAGCAGGGAAGTAAAGGAGGGAGGACAGACACAAAGAGCCAACAGGGAGAAGGAGGAAAGGGGTGAATACACTGCAGCAAGGCACACAGCTGTGGGGGTCACACAGGCCAAACCCCCCCCCCACACACACACACACACCACCTACAAAGGGGGAGACCTGGACCATTAACGCACCGAGAACCACAGCCAGCTTATTAACAGCTACAGGACAGAAGTATATTATCCGTCTACCTGCCCCACACCATATACACCATACCATATATCATAAACCATATTTCATATACCATATATTCCACCCCATACCATATATCATACACCTATACCAAATATCATATACCCCATACCAAATATTATATACCCCATTCAATATACCCTATACACCATGCATCATACACCCCATTACATACCATATATACCACATATCATACACCGCATTCCCAATACCATATATACCACATATCATACACCCCATTCCCAATACCATATATACCACATACCATACACCCCATTCCCTATACCATATATACCACATATCATACACCCCATTCCCTATACTATATATACCACATATCAAACACCCCATTCCCTATATTATATATACACCACATATCATACACCTCATTCCCTATACAATATATACCACATATCATACACCCTATTCCTACACATATATACCACATATACACCCCATTCCCTATACAATATATACCACATATACACCAAATTCCCTATACAATATATACCACATATCATACACCCCATTCCCTATACAATATATACCACATATCATAACCCCATTCCCTATACTATAATAAACCACATATACACCCCATTCCCTATATTATATATCCCACATATCATACACCGCATTCCCTATACAATATATACCACATATCATACACCCCATTCCCTATAATATTATATACCACATATCATACACCCCATTCCCTACACCATATATACCACATATACACCCCATTCCCTATACTATATAAACCACATATACACCCCATTCCCTATACAATATATACCACATATCATACACCCTATTCCCTACACCATATATACCACATTACACCCCATTCCCTATACAATATTAACCACATATACACCAAATTCCCTATACAATATATACCCCATATCAAAACCCCATTCCCTATACATAATATAACACATATCATACACCCCATCCTATAATATATATTCACATTACTGTATTAATAGTAAATATATATACAATAGTTTCCCCACCCAGTGATCTATTTCCCCAGGATATTTATTAACGCGACCATCAGTCCCCCTTAATTGCAGGTACAGTTAGATGGTCCGGACTGTCAGTGTAATTGGTGGTGTAAGAGGGGACACAGCGCGTTTAAGGTCTCCTCATAATCATAAGATAAAATAAAGACCAGTGAGACAGTATACAGAATGTGTACACTGTGTAGAAAACGGGCACCACACCTTTGACAGTTACTACTACCGACATTCAACAGCAGAACAATCACCTTCAGAGTCAACAGACACTGGAGCTGTCATAATGATTCCCTCAACATTCCCCAATTTGTCTGCCACAAGTTAAAACAAGGGACCTTTCATTCTTATAGTTCTCTACACACAACTTCATATAAATACAACCCTATGCTATTACACAATGTGCAAAACTATCAACACAAACTACCTACCGGCTGTCCCTATGTTATTTCCCTATAGAGGATCTAATGAGATTCCTGTACATTACAAACTACCTACCGCCTTCCACAGTTGTTCTCTATAGAGCATAATAATGAGATTTCTGTACATTAACAAACTACCTACCGCCTATCCCCAAGTTATTTCTCTATAGAGGATAATATGAGGTTTCTGTACATTAAACTACCTACCGCCTATCCCCAAGTTATTTTCTCTAGAGGATAATATGAGATTTCTGTACATTAACAAACTATCTACCGCCTATCCCCAAGTTATTCTTATAGAGGATAATAATGAGATTTCTGTACATTAACAAACTATCTACCGCCTATCCCCAAGTTGTTTCTCTATAGAAGATAATAATGAGATTTCTGTACATTAACAAACTACCTACCGCCTATCCCCAAGTTATTTCTCTATAGAGGATAATAACGAGATTTCTGTACATTAACAAACTACCTACCGCCTATCCCCTTGTTATTTCTCTATAGAGGATAATAATGAGATTTCTGTACATTAACAAACTACCTACCGCCTATCCCCTTGTTATTTCTCTATAGAGGATAATAATGAGATTTCTGTACATTAACAAACTACCTACCGCCTATCCCCAAGTTATTTCTCTATAGAGGATAATAATGAGGTTTCTGTACATTAAACTACCTACCGCCTATCTCCATGTTATTTCTCTATAGAGGATACTAATGAGATTTCTGTACATTAACAAACTACCTATCGCGTATCCCCAAATTATTTCTCTATAGAGGATAATAATGAGGTCTCTGTACATTAACAAACTACTTATCGCCTACCCCCAAGTTATTTCTCTATAGAGCATAATAATGAGATTTCTGTACATTAACAAACTATTACCGCTATCCCCGTTGTTATTTCTCTATAGAAGTAATAATGAGGTTTCTGTACATTAACAACTATTACAGCCTACCCCAAGTCATTTCTCTATAGAGCATAATAATGAGATTTCTGTACATTAACAAACTACCTACCGCATCCCGTGTTATTTCTCTATAGAGGATAATAATGAGGTTCTGTACATTAACAAACTACTTACCGCCTACCCCAAGTATTTCTCTATAGAGGATATAATGAGATTTCTGTACATTAACAAACTACCTACCGCCTATCCTCAAGTTATTATTTATAGAGGATAATAATGAGGTTTCTGTACATTAACAACTACCTACCGCCTATCCCCAAGTTATTTCTTTATAGAGGATACTATGAGGGTCTTGTAAATTAAAACTACCTACCGGCAGTATTTCCCTATAGAGGGTACTATTACATTGAAACTTACCGGTACTGATGGGTCAGATAAATAGAAATAAAAGTCCTGGCAAGACAAATTGCCGGGCACAAGGACCGATCCAATTTTCTACAGATCTATCGATATTTAAAGCTTTGTAATTTACACAATTATTTTGTGCCCAATCCAGATATTTAGAGTGGGAGAGGATAGTTTGGGAATTGATCAAAAAAAATAATCTGGTTAAATCCCCCCAATCCACAATAATCTATCAGATCCCTGGAGGTCCAGCCCAAACAGAACATCTATAGAGACCCGTCTGGGGTTTTAAAGGGTGACAATTCCCCAACTTCTAACTGGAAGCAACAGAGCAGCACAATCCATCACACTTTGCCATTTTATAATTAAACACCTTGTAACAGTCAATGTGACACACTGGGATACAATGTAGCAGTTCCATAGCACAGAAGCCAGGAGATCAGAAAGTTCCCTGGAGACGGTAAAGTCCATGTGGGATTGGGGGGAGGGGGCCAGGAGAACACCCCTGGTGCTAATGAACAAGCTGGGGGTTGGTTACTGGCCTGGGAACATACCTGTCAGAATGAAGAAAACCAGAATCGTGTCTAATCAGATGCTAGTGTCCAGTCTATGATGGGTTAATCTATCACATGGTTCCCTTTAACCTGTTAACCCTCCAATAAAACACCCATCACCTATAGGAATGTATAATTAACAATGAACATTAAACTTCACCAGAGACCAGTCCATGACAAACACATAGAGAATGATGGACCTGCTAGGTTAGAAACAAGGTAAACTAGCTAAACAGCGGTAGATAGAAAAGAAGGTCTGAGGCTGACAGTGCAGGGGAATGAGTCTCCTATACAATGTGTCTAGGTTGTAAATACACCTAGTGACAGGAACATTGCTGAACATGCTACAACACTGGCAGTAATTAATACACAGATAGAACGTTTCATTCAGTTAAACTTTGCCTTTTGTCCATTTTTATATATGTTGTGTGGTTCATTGTACAAAATACAGAGTCACAGGCAAAAATAAAATCAAACAATTTGGAAGAAATGACATGTTTCAGTCTGGTCGGTACATTGTTGCAAACATGAACCCATTCCCTATACAATATATACCACATATCATACACCCCATTCCCTATAATATATATACCACATATCATACACCCCATTCCCTACACCATATATACCACATATACACCCCATTCCCTATACTATATAAACCACATATACACCCCATTCCCTATACAATATATACCACATATCATACACCCTATTCCCTACACCATATATACCACATATACACCCCATTCCCTATACAATATATACCACATATACACCAAATTCCCTATACAATATATACCACATATCATACACCCCATTCCCTATACAATATATACCACATATCATACACCCCATTCCCTATAATATATATTCACATTACTGTATTAATAGTAAATATATATACAATAGTTTCCCCACCCAGTGATCTATTTCCCCAGGATATTTATTAACGCGACCATCAGCTCCCTTAATTGCAGGTACAGTTAGATGGTCCGGACTGTCAGTGTAATTGGTGGTGTAAGAGGGGACACAGCGCGTGTTAAGGTCTCCTCATAATCATAAGATAAAATAAAGACCAGTGAGACAGTATACAGAATGTGTACACTGTGTAGAAAACGGGCACCACACCTTTGACAGTTACTACTACCGACATTCAACAGCAGAACAATCACCTTCAGAGTCAACAGACACTGGAGCTGTCATAACTGATTCCCTCAACATTCCCCAATTTGTCTGCCACAAGTTAAAACAAGGGACCTTTCATTCTTATAGTTCTCTACACCACAACTTCATATAAATACAACCCTATGCTATTACACAATGTGCAAAACTATCAACACAAACTACCTACCGGCTGTCCCTATGTTATTTCCCTATAGAGGATCTAATGAGATTCCTGTACATTACAAACTACCTACCGCCTTCCACAGTTGTTCTCTATAGAGCATAATAATGAGATTTCTGTACATTAACAAACTACCTACCGCCTATCCCCAAGTTATTTCTCTATAGAGGATAATATGAGGTTTCTGTACATTAAACTACCTACCGCCTATCCCCAAGTTATTTTCTCTAGAGGATAATATGAGATTTCTGTACATTAACAAACTATCTACCGCCTATCCCCAAGTTATTCTTATAGAGGATAATAATGAGATTTCTGTACATTAACAAACTATCTACCGCCTATCCCCAAGTTGTTTCTCTATAGAAGATAATAATGAGATTTCTGTACATTAACAAATACCTACCGCCTATCCCCAAGTTATTTCTCTATAGAGGATAATAACGAGATTTCGTACATTAACAAACTACCTACCGCCTCTCCCTTGTTATTTCTCTATAGAGGATAATAATGAGTTTCTGTACATAACAAACTACCTACCGCCTATCCCCAAGTTATTTCTCTATAGAGGATAATAATGAGATTTCTGTACATTAACAAACTACCTACCGCCTATCCCCAAGTTATTTCTCTATAGAGGATAATAATGAGGTTTCTGTACATTAAACTACCTACCGCCTATCTCCATGTTATTTCTCTATAGAGGATATAATGAGATTTCTGTACATTAACAAACTACCTATCGCGTATCCCCAAATTATTTCTCTATAGAGGATAATAATGAGGTCTCTGTACATTAACAAACTACTTATCGCCTACCCCCAAGTTATTTCTCTATAGAGCATAATAATGAGATTTCTGTACATTAACAAACTATCTACCGCCTATCCCCGTGTTATTTCTCTATAGAAGATAATAATGAGGTTTCTGTACATTAACAAACTACTTACCGCCTACCCCCAAGTCATTTCTCTATAGAGCATAATAATGAGATTTCTGTACATTAACAAACTACCTACCGCATCCCGTGTTATTTCTCTATAGAGGATAATAATGAGGTTTCTGCATTAACAAACTACTTACCGCCTACCCCAAGTATTTCTCTATAGAGGATATAATGAGATTTCTGTACATTAACAAACACCTACCGCCTATCCTCAAGTTATTATTTATAGAGGATAATAATGAGGTTTCTGTACATTAACAAACTACCTACCGCCTATCCCCAAGTTATTTCTTTATAGAGGATACTATGAGGGTCTTGTAAATTAAAACTACCTACCGGCAGTATTTCCCTATAGAGGGTACTATTACATTGAAACTTACCGGTACTGATGGGTCAGATAAATAGAAATAAAAGTCCTGGCAAGACAAATTGCCGGGCACAAGGACCGATCCAATTTTCTACAGATCTATCGATATTAAAGCTTTTGTAATTTACACAATTATTTTGTGCCCAATCCAGATATTTAGAGTGGGAGAGGATAGTTTGGGAATTGATCAAAAAAAAATAATCTGGTTAAATCCCCCCAATCCACAATAATCTATCAGATCCCTGGTAGGTCCAGCCCAAACAGAACATCTATAGAGACCCGTCTGGGGTTTTAAAGGGTGACAATTCCCCAACTTCTAACTGGAAGCAACAGAGCAGCACAATCCATCACACTTTGCCATTTTATAATTAAACACCTTGTAACAGTCAATGTGACACACTGGGATACAATGTAGCAGTTCCATAGCACAGAAGCCAGGAGATCAGAAAGTTCCCTGGAGACGGTAAAGTCCATGTGGGATTGGGGGGAGGGGGCCAGGAGAACACCCCTGGTGCTAATGAACAAGCTGGGGGTTGGTTACTGGCCTGGGAACATACCTGTCAGAATGAAGAAAACCAGAATCGTGTCTAATCAGATGCTAGTGTCCAGTCTATGATGGGTTAATCTATCACATGGTTCCCTTTAACCTGTTAACCCTCCAATAAAACACCCATCACCTATAGGAATGTATAATTAACAATGAACATTAAACTTCACCAGAGACCAGTCCATGACAAACACATAGAGAATGATGGGACCTGCTAGGTTAGAAACAAGGTAAACTAGCTAAACAGCGGTAGATAGAAAAGAAGGTCTGAGGCTGACAGTGCAGGGGAATGAGTCCCTATACAATGTGTCTAGGTTGTAAATACACCTAGTGACAGGAACATTGCTGAACATGCTACAACACTGGCAGTAATTAATACACAGATAGAACGTTTCATTCAGTTAAACTTGCCTTTTGTCCATTTTTATATATGTTGTGTGGTTCATTGTACAAAATACAGAGTCACAGGCAAAAATAAAATCAAACCAATTTGGAAGAAATGACATGTTTCAGTCTGGTCGGTACATTGTTGCAAACATGAACCTTCTTTACAGTGACCATGTAGTGGTGGATGATTGGTGCACAGTGACCATGCAATGATGGGTGATTTGTTACAGTGACCATGCAATGATGGATAATTTCTTTGCAATAACCATGTAGTGATGGGTGATTTGTGTACGACCAGTAGTGTGGTGATTTCTGTAAATAGCCATGCGGTGATTGGTGTTTTCTGTATAGTGACCATGCAGTGATTGATGTTTCTGTATATGACCATGCAGTGATTGATGTTTTCTGTATAGTGACCATGCAGTGATAGGTAATTTCAGTACAGGGACCATGAAGTATTGGGTAATTTTATATAGTAACCATGCAATGATGGGTGATTTCTGTACGTGACCATGCAGTGATGGATAATTTATTATACAATGACCTTGTGATGATGATTTGTGTACGTATCCATGCAATGATGAATGATTTCTGTACAGTGACCATGCAATGATGGATAATTTCTGTATAGTGACCATGCAGTGATTGATGTTGTTCTGTTCAGTGATCGTGCTGTATATTGTTTTCTCTGTACGTGACCAACAAAATTAGTTTTTAACCCAAAACAAACCCCTCTGGCTAATACTCAGTATGGATACAAGGCTCTGGTGTTGGGAACTGTAGATAATCTGTCAGACTGTTACCTACAGATTGGGGATTGATGTATTCTTCTCTATATACAGATTTACACATCCCATACCTGCACATTGGGCAATATCTTACCACCTATTTCTGTAACCTGCTCTTACTGTACAGACTGGAGCCCTATTTGCAGTACAGTACAGTAATGGTACAGTGTGTAGCATTCGTTGCACTCTCTAATGTACAGTAGACAGTGGTACATTAATAGGATAAGGTTCCATATACCCGGACTGTGCACACAATTATCTGTTCAGTTGTTAAATATCAATACTTTTGTGTTGAACCAGTGCTAGTTTTGTTCTTTGTTGTGTAGTTTTGATGCATGCAGACACGTAATGAATTGCATGTATGTCTCCTGCATGTCCTAATGGTGTGTGTGTGTGTGTGTGTGTGTGTCCTATAAATATAATTCTCAGTCTTTTGTAGTGTGTGTGTCCTATAAATATAATTCCCAGTCTTTGTATTGATGTTCGATATTAATATCCCAGTTGTACAGTCCCTGTGCTAAGACCTGCCCTTGTTTATTTTTAATTGAGTATTTGGTTAACCACATAAGTGGTCAGATGGAGCTGCCATGTGGGTTCACCAGTGAGCTTAAGGAAACGTTTTGCTTCATGTTGGTAGTACTGGATACTTTGCTTCATGTTGGTAGTGTACGGTGTGTTGCTTCATGTTGGTAGTCTGGTGTTTTGCTTCATTTGGTAGTACGGTGTGTTTGCTTCTTTGTGTAGTACTGGTGTTGTTGCTTCATGTTGGTAGTTGTGTGTTTGCTTCATGTTGGTAGTACTGGTGTGTTTGCTTCATGTGGTAGTACTGGTGGTTGTGCTTCATTGGTAGTACTGGTGTGTGTGTTTGCTTCATGTTGGTATGTGTGTTTGCTTATGTTGAGTACTGGTGTGTTTGCTTCATGTTGGTAGTACTGGTGTGTTTGCTTCATGTTGGTATACTGGTGTGTTTGCTTCATGTTGGTAGTACTGGTGTGTTTGGCTTTCATGTTGGTAGTACTGGTGTGTTTGCTTCATGTTGGTAGTACTGGTGTGTTGTTTGCTTCATGTTGGTAGTACTGGTGTGTTTCCTCTTTGGTAGTACTGGTGTGTTTGCTTCATGTTGGTAGTACTGGTGTGTTTGCTTCATGTTGGTAGTACTGGTGTGTTTGCTTCATGTTGGTAGTACTGGTGTGTTTGCTTCATGTTGGTAGTACTGGTGTTGTTTGCTTCATGTTGGTGTTACTGGTGTGTTTGCTTCATGTTGTAATACTGGTGTGTTTGCTTCATGTTGTAGTACTGGTGTGTTTGCTTCATGTTGGTAGTACTGGTGTGTTTGCTTCAGTTGGTATACTGTGTGTTTTGTTCATGTTGGTAGTACTGGTGTGTTTGCTTCATGTTGGTATACTGGTGTGTTTGCTTCATGTGGTAGTACTGGTGTGTTTGCTTCATGTTGGTATATACTGGTGTGTTTGCTTCATGTTGGTAGTACTGGTGTGTTTGCTTCATGTTGGTAATACTGGTGTGTTTGCCTCATGTTGGTAGTACTGGTGTGTTTGCTTCATGTTGGCAATACTGGTGTATTTGCTTCATGTTGGCAATACTGGTGTGTTTGCTTCATGTTGGTAGTACTGGTGTGTTTGCTTCATGTGGTATAATGGTGTGTTTGCTTCATGTTGGTGTTACTGGCTTGTGTTTGCTTCATGTTGGAATATGGTGTGTTTGCTTCATGTTGGTAATACTGGTGTGTTTGGTTCATGTTGGTAGTACTGGTGTGTTTGCTTCATGTTGGTAGTACTGGTGTGTTTGCTTCATGTTGGTAGTACTGGTGTGTTTGCTTCATGTTGGTAGTACTGGTGTGTTTGCTTCATATTGGTAGTACTGGTGTGTTTGCTTCATGTGTAGTACTGGTGTGTTTGTCATGTTTGTAGTACTAGTGTGGTTTGCTTATGTTGGTAATACTGGTGTGTTTGCTTCATGTTGGTAGTACTGGTGTGTTTGCTTCATGTTGGTAGTACTGGTGTGTTTGCTTCATGTTGGTAATACTGGTGTGTTTGCTTCATGTTGGTAGTACTGTGTGTTTGCTTCATGTTGGTAATACTGGTGTGTTTGCTTCATGTTGGTAATACTGGTGTGTTTGCTTCATGTTGGTAGTACTGGTGTGTTTGCTTCATGTTGGAATACTGGTGTGTTTGCCTCATGTTGGTAGTACTGGTGTGTTTGGTCTGTTTGGTGGTGTATGTTGTGTTTGCTTCTGTTGCAATATGGTGTGTTTGCTTCATGTTGGTAATACTGGTGTGTTTGCTTCATGTTGGTAGTACTGGTGTGTTTGCTTCATGTTGGCAATACTGGTGTGTTTGCTTCATGTTGGTAATACTGGTGTGTTTGCTTCATGTTGGTAGTACTGGTGTGTTTGCTTCATGTTGGTAATACTGGTTTTTGTATTTGCTTCATGTTGGTAATACTGGTGTGTTTGCTTCATGTTGGTAGTACTGGTGTGTTTGCTTCATGTTGGTAATACTGGTGTGTTTGCTTCATGTTGGTAATACTGGTGTGTTTGGTTCATGTTGGTAGTACTGGTGTGTTTTGCTTCATGTTGGTATACTGGTGTGTTTGCGTTCATGTTGGTTAGTAACTGTGTGTTTGCTTCATGTTGGTATACTGGTGTGTTGTTATGGTGTAGTACTGGTGTGTGTTTGCTTCATGTTGGTAATACTGGTGTGTTTGCTTCATGTTGGTAGTACTGGTGTGTTTGCTAATGTTGGTAATACTGGTGTGTTTGTTCATGTTTGTAGTACTGGTGTGTTTGCTTCATGTGGTAATACTGGTGTGTTTCTTCATGTGGTAGTACTGGTGTGTTTGCTTCATGTTGGTAGTACTGGTGTGTTTGCTTCATGTTGGTATACTGGTTGTTGCTTCAGTTGGTAATACGTGTGTTTGGTGTTTGCTTCAGTTGGTAATACTGGTGTGTTTGCTTCATGTTGGTAGTACTGGTGTGTTTGCTTCATGTTGGTTAATACTGGTGTGTTGCTTCATTTGGTAGTATGGTGTGTTTGCTTCATGTTGGTAGTACTGGTGTGTTTGCTTCATGTTGGTAGTGGTGTGTTTTGCTTCATGTTGGTAGTACTGTGTGTTTGCCTCATGTTGGTATACTGGTGGTTTGCTTCATGTTGGTATACTGGTGTGTTTGCTTCATGTTGGTAGTAGTACTGGTGTGTTTGCTTCATGTTGGTAAGTACTGGTGTGTTTGCTTCATGTTGGTATACTGGTGTGTTTGCTTCATGTTGGTAGTACTGGTGGTTTGCCTATGTGGTAGTACTGTGTTGTGTTTGCTTCATGTGGTTAGTACGGTGTGTGCTTCATGTGGTAGTATGGGTGTTTGCTTCATGTTGTAGTATGTGTGGTTTGCTTCATGTTGGTAGTGATTTTCATTGTGTAGTGTTGCTCTGTTGGTAGTGTAATGGTTTTGCTCATGTTGGTAGTACTGTGGTTGCTTCATGTTGGTATATGTTGTGTGACTGCAATGTAAGACACTCTTATATTACAGTATCCCACTTGCTGAAACTCCAAGAACCCTTGTTGCTATTGGCACCGATCAGCTGAGCAGCACCTTCTGTGCCCTGGGTACTGCAGTACGGGCAGTGAACCCTAGCACTGACACACATTGTGTCACATCACTAACTCCATACCTGCCACCAGCAGGGTTACAATGGTCCAGCCACCCACAGCAAAGGGGAAACTGGAGCCAGAGCCATCAGGGCTGTTTGGTGAATTGAAAAGTTCCTTCATATTAGTGTCTGTGTGATTGTGTCAGTCTTATTGTGTAGATTTGTATTCACCCTGTCTCCATGTGACCATGGCCCTTAGTGATTTCCATAGATTGTAGGAGGCAGGAGCAGGTTATTGTCGTATCTATAGGCAGTGTCACTTACCTGTTGACAGGAGGTTGGACAGAGAGATGGGGAACAGGAGGAGGGAGCTGAATGAACCCTGGGGAGATTGGATCCAGATGGGGTGGGTGGGAACTGGGGGTCTCTTGTTATGGGGAGATTGAATGAATTAAAGTGAGAAAACCTGAGAAGGATCTGAGAGCACAGGGATGGGAGACCCTGCAAATCCCATTGGCCTGGGTGAATGGGCCACTGGCTACCAGCTAGAACACTGTCTGGTCCGCAAAGTTAAGTGCCCTTCATGAATGAATGAATAATGGGTGGGGCACTGGCAGCGCTGGACCCAGAACTTCCCCGTCTCCCATTGGTTACAGCGACCACTGTCACTTCTAATTGTAACATTGTATCGAGTTTAGAACTTGGAACTATTACCCTCAGTGCGCTGGTATCGGGAAATAAACCGCCCCCAGACACATTCTCCGCTGTAAATTTTGTAGATGATCCGCACCATTATTTAATAACATCAAATTGATTTCCATTGATTTAAAGATAAAATAAATGTGTTCCCAGCTGATCCTCCCCCACACTGGGACCTAGTGAGGATCCCATCCCAGTAATCCCCCCAGGTCCGCATTAAATAACCTGTGACATCTCAATGAAAGTTATTCCCATTACACTGTGTTTACCATTGTGTTACCATTCACCTCTATGTAACTGCTAAAGATCTGAACGATCCATGGTTATCCCTCACTGTTAGACTGTGGCTGTTAGACTGTGACTGTTACTGTTAGATGATACTGTAAGACTGACTGTTACTGTTAGACTGGGACTGTTAGACGTTTACTGTTAGACTGGGACTGTTACTGTAAGGCGGTTAGACTTAAACTGTTAGACTGCTAGACTGTTTGTTGTTAGAGGGTTAGACTGTTTGTTAGACGGTTTCCTAATTTTATTAGTTAAATTCTATCGTCTAATAATTGTGATAGAAACTTACAGTCACATAAATTGGTTAAATTACAGAAGTCTCCCCTTTAATTACTGGTTTGATCTCAGTATGGGAAAGGTGAGTTGCAGAACTGTCACCCTGACCCAGAATTCTATGAGCCCCATTTCGCAATGCTAACCATACATTGATTGATGTGTGTACGTGGGGCCAATGGGGCAATCCCATTGGCTAATGCCATATAGATGAATACTAGTAGAATATGGGGGGCGATGAACAATCCTGTTCGTTGCTTTCAAAATGTGAAATTCTCCTTCCCAGAATTGCCATTCCCATACATTGAGCTCACTATTTATCAACCTGCACATGTGGGGATGGTAACAGGTCCTGGTTCCATATTCACCCTCTACAACTTACAGTCTGACCTACCTGTTCCCAGTTATGGGATATAAATGGTTTTTTTTGTTGTTTTACAATAGTATGGGTGGCTTCTGCAGAGCTGTCTCTTGATATAATAATTATTATAGTGTAGTATTAATAATAATGATTATGATAGTGTGGTATTAATTATAATAATTATTAGTGTAGTATTAATCAATAATAATTATTATTATAATGTAGTATGAATAATTATATTATAGTGTAGTATGAAATAATGATTATTATAATGTAGTTTAAATTAATGATTATTAGTGTAGTATTATAATAATGATTATTACAGTGTAGTATTAATACGATTATTATAGTGTAGCAGTAATTATTATTATAGTGTAGTAGTAATAATAATAATAATGATAATGATAATAATATTAGACCGGCCTCTGCTTGCTTTTGTTTCAGTATCCTCTGGAGGTTGTAATCCAGCATTACTGTTCACTGACATTGATTGGATAAGGTGATCGGTTGCAGTGTGTGTGTAGTTACAGATTTAATCGATATTAACTGAGCCCCAGGTTATCACTGGCAGGGGAACACAGGGGGTTAACTCGCACAAGACCCAGTTGTGGAGGATTCCCAGCCTGGGGAAGCTGCCACTTGCTTTGTGTCTCTCCCAGTGCTGTATGTGGAAGGAGGCGAAGTGTGTAACTCACTCCCAGTCGCTCTGGAATCTACAGAACCTGGAGGCCATTTACCAGGAACATGGGGGATTTATAGCAGCAGCGATCTATGGGGCAAGGGATAAAGGTTTCTGTTCACATGGCGGGACCACAGGCATAAAGAGAACAAATGTAATTAGGGCGCAGGCGCAAAATGGCCGCTAGGAACACAGCAACCTGCCCAGAAACAGCTCAGTGGTGCAGAGAGGGAGAGACAGAGGGGAAGAGAGACACTAAGAGAGACAGATGGGAAGAGACACACGAGAGAGGGGAACAGACAGAGGGGGTGCTTTCGACTGACAACCGCCTTATCTAGTTTAAAGTCCTTTGACTAAAACCCCTCAACATGTACATCCTAGTCTGTGCTGTGTCCTGGTACAGGCAGTGGGAGCTCAGGGTTACAATGTAACTAGTGTACAGTACTACAGATTGCCAGCCCAGTTTGTGTGTGTGTGTACACTGTACCGTGTGTGTGTGTGTGTACACTGTACTGTGCTTGTGTGTACACTGTACTATGCGCGTGTGTGTACACTGTACTATGGCAGGTGTGTGTGTGTACACTACTGTGCGTGTGTGTTACACTGTACTGTGCGTATGTACACTGTACGGTGTGTGCGCGTGTGTGTGTGTATACTGTAGTGTGTGTGTGTACACGGTATTGTGGGTGTGTACTGGTACTAAGAGATAAGTTTAGCTCTCACAGATATCTGCCTGTGTTGGTCTATATGTGGTCCCACAGAGAGGGGTGGTCGATCTAATGTAACACATAGCACAGCACTAAGCGCTATAATAACGCTGCGCTAGTACAGAAATGAGTAAGGACAGTGTGTGAACACTGGGTAACATTAAATGATGGATCATACAGCCAGCGGGGTTTAAAGAAGAGATGTTGCCACCAAGCCAACTACCCAGGTAACGACAAACTGGCATAAGATGTCGCGTTCAATATTATAGATAATGTACAGATACCATCTAGATAAATAATACAGCATCCTCCATGTAAATCTGTAATTGACCCAGACATCAGAGTCATTGGAACACCTAAATCGAATCATCGATATAAAAAGCGCAATTATTACACATTTCATTTTCCAGGCGGATTTCTTCATCTTTGTTCTTTCTGCTAGTGCACCCTAACGCTGGTTAGTTCCAAAGTGGCTCTAATGTTACAGATATAAGAGGCCATTCTCTATTTAAAGTAAGACACACTTTAAATCAAACACTCCTCTACACAGGCACAAAACACTCCTCTATATATTATAATGTACACACACACATCATCTATATATTATAATGTACACACACACACTCCTACATATATTATAAGGCACACACACATATAACGTACACACACACACCACATATAAAATAAATAATAACACACCTCCTCTATATTTATAATGTACACACACACAATCATCTATATTTATAATGTACACCACACACTCCTACATATATTATAAGGCACACACACATATAACGTACACACACACACATATATATATATATTATAATGTACACACACTCCTCTATATATTATAATGTACACACAATCCTTTATTATAATGTACACACACACTCCTACATATATTATAATGCACACACACATATAACGTACACACACATATATTATAATGTACACACACATATAATATTATAATGTACACACACACTCCTCTATATATTAAATGTACACACACATAAAGTACACACACACACATATATATATATATTATAATGTACACACACCACTCCTCTATATATTATATGTACACACACAACTCCTACATATATATAGGCACACACACATATAACGTACACACACACACACAGACATATATATATATTATAATGTACACACACACTCCTCTATATATTATAATGTACACACACACACACTCCTACATATATTATAATGCACACACACATAACGTACACACACACATATAATTATAATGTACACACACAATCCTATAATTATAGTACACACACACACTCCTACATATATTTAAAGCACACACACATAACGCACACACACATATATATATATTATAATGTACACACTCCTCTATATATTATAATGTACACACACACACAACAACACAACACTCCTACATTCCTAGATCCCATTCTTTACTGTTTGAGGCTCTATAGACCAGACCCCATACCTACTAAACTATGGGAGATTCACATTGACTTCGACCATGTCACCAATACAGCAGGAGAATCAGATCAGATTTCAGTAGAATAATATTACAGGTCAGGATGGGAAGGGACCACCAGACCAATTGAAACACAAGTACCCGGGTTTTTTCTCTTTTTCTTTTTTCAATCAGTTTAGCAAAATTTACAAACCATTTTCTATAAATCAGTATTTCCAGGATCAGGTCCTGTTAAACGTTCGAACCTTGTAATTTAAACCAGCCTGGTCCCCAGAGAACGCTCTAACCACTGCCCACTATAGTATTGGCCTCCTTCCCCAGCAAAATTTTTGGTTTTGTTTCTTACCCTCCCTATACACAACCCAGCAATGTAAACTGGAGTGTTTTTTAACAAAATGTTGAACATAAACAGTAACATCACATTACAGAAATTAGAAAACTTCTCAGCATATTTAAATACCGAAAAAACATTTAGACAAGTTAATTTGTGGCCTTTCGTACCAACTATATCTATTCAATTTAAATTAAAATAATATGTTCTTTCATTCCAAATTTAGCTTGTGGATGAATATAAAAAAAATTATAATTCTAATAAATAGATAATTTGTGAGTTTGTTGTACTTGAACATAAATCATTTAAATTATTCACATATTATTAAAAAAAATGATGGAATTCATAAAAAATTAGGCTTATAATAATAAAATAATAATAGTAAAGTACAAGGTTTCTTTTAATATTTTTTTTCTATTAGTTCATTGGTCTAGTGTTCAAAACGTACCAACATGTCCCATTATATAATAAAGCTAACAATAATAATAATAACAATAACAATAATAATAAAAAAAAAGACACCTACTTTAAGAAATTGGTTAAGATCATAAAGAAATAACCCGTGTGTCTCATATTCGTGTAATTAATTGTAATTAAAATAATCATCTTTAAAAAATTACCAAATTTCAAAAACAACCTAAATCCATAAACCAAAGGAGTATTCTAGTGAGATATTTATGTATCTAGTGAGATATTTATGTATCAGGAGATCTTAATAAAATCAATACAAAAGGGTAGAATCCTATATTGGCTTTACTACTGATGATAACTATAGCAAGCTATCAGAACAGTCTACAGATTACATATATATTAAGATTATTACAATAAGGAGCTACACTGTCTGAAAGCTTGTTCTGGTTACAAACTTTAATAATTCTATTACCTAACACTGCTATTATGTTTCATCTGAAAGGTATTACACTGTAACATTTTATACTGGCTAATCCATGACTGACACATGTAACCTACAAGTATTTCCTTATAAGGGAATCCAGAATTCCTTGTAATGGGCAACTCCTCATAGTTCTCACATGAGCCCTTTCAAAGCATTTTAATACACACTGACCTTATGTAAAGTAACAAGGTATTGTTTTAAAGAGACATTTCACTGTAAGAGGATGTAACAGGTTGATATAATGGATACTGACACATTGAGAAAGAAAACAAATAAGGCAGACGAGGTATATGTAAAGTAATGGTTTAATAAAATATAAGCAAGATAAAGCAATAGATTTGTGCTTTTTTTCCATTTGCAAACTGGAGACTATGAACAAACGTTAGCAGACTTGCTGACTGAACATTAAACAATCCCTTGAAATGATAAGCAATGAAAAAGATGATCTGAGACAAGATTGGACCATGACCAAAGGAAAGACTAACACCTTCACGGTCAGATATAGAGATACCCAAATCCAGCAACAATTGGATATATTAAGACAGACAATGGAGCAAGATCAGGTTGGAATCTTCAACCTGTAGTTTTCCATCCGTTAGGTTCCCCCATTGTAGAGATATCAGGGGGTAGTTTAGAAACAAGGAGTGGACCAATAACTACAGAAGGGATTTGTGGTGACCCCCTACCCCCACCTTACAACCTCAGCCCCAAGATATTAGAAATATGTAGATTTCCATTTGAAACACTGCAAACGGAGTTGATGCTTTCCCAGGTTAGATGGGTATTTTACATGTATTTAAATTGTTAAAACAAAATGACAAACTAAGATATGCTCATTATGCTTGGATCCAACACAATCAGAAACCAGAGCTGTGTACCATGGGGATAGACTTTCCACCAACAAAAGCAAAATAATGATCATATGTGAGTGCATGAAACACAATCTTTTCATTATAGTATTTATAAATATATCATACAATAGTCTCTGTTATATACCAATATGGCATTGTACAAGCAGAATGCCACACGATTCTTTACAAAAAAAAAGCGAATCGTAAAAAGCAAAGTCAGTAAATAAAGGGTTATACCCGCTTTCTTTCTGCACACAGATTGGAAAAGTGGAGGGGGAAATGAGAAGGTTTTGCTTCGATTTTGATCGGTTCTGTGCAGCCACAAAGTAACCCATTCAACTCTAAGTAATGCCAGGTGGGTTACAAAGTGCCCTGGCAGTGAATGGGTTACTTTAAGGGTGCCAAAGGGTCAAGGAAATATGAAACATGCTGCAATCACTATTCACAGTGAAATGGCTACATAGACAAGTCTCTATGTATCTTGCATTCTGCTGGAAGGTTTAAGCAATTTAATCAGTCCACAAACAGCCAATGGGTTAATAAGAAGGTTCCTGCCGGGTCTCCATCATCTTCATCTTTACCCAAACATTGCAAAGGCATAAATTATCCAACAAGATAAATGTATCCAGGATGGTCAAGTGCAAGGAACATCCACCCAGACATTCAGGGGATTTGTAAATCCACAGTGGCCCAGTGCCAAGGTGCACACACTCCTCTTATATATATCCAACGACCAAGGCCACATGAGACAATTCGATCCCAACGTGTAGCCAACCAGTTAACACTTTAAACTCCAAAAAACAAATGTCACCCTCCCAGTCTCTTCCATGGACACCTTGTGGTTCCACTACAAAGAAAGCGATTTGGACAAGTATTTGCATTTAAATGGTATGGAGGGAGAGTGGGGATCAGGCTGGGTGCCAGTCATTCAGGGGGCAGTGGGGGCTCATCCAGACGAGATGGCAGAGGAGCCATTCAGGGCTATTTTTTTACTCGGTTGGCAAAGGGGTTCTGGTGGTGGCTAATGGTTCCATTGATGCTGGAGATGTGAGGGAAATGGGGGTGAGGAGACTGCACAGGGGTACTTGGACTTGGCATACAAGAAGAAGTGGATGGCATGGTGCCCACAGGCTGCCTGCTTTGTCGCTGCCAGAGTCACTTTCCAGGTCCCCACTGGTGTTGTTCCTCCTGTCAGGGTGATGGTTCATCTTCAGCTTTTTACAAGCAGGTCTGACTCTGTACTTCAAGGGAAGGGGCCCATTCTGCAGAGGAGAGGAGGAGAGGTCACAGGAGGGAATGGCAATTAGCAACAGTATCTCAGTCTACCATGGCAAGAGAGTCAGGTACTCACCTCTCCAGGTGTAGATGTAGGCGATGTCCATTAAGGTGTATAGTCTTTCAGGGGTTCCTCTTCATACATCACATCGATCTGAGGAAGACAATCGCCTCTTTGTTATCACATGAGAACAAAGGATGTGGATCTCTACAGATTTAATGAAGTTTACACTGGCTACACACAACTCCTACTAACTAGATACTGTATGTGTATCTGACCTCTGTATATACTACACAGCACCCTGACCTCTGATTTATACTACACAGCACCCTGACCTCTGTATTATACACACAGCACCCTGACCTCTGTATTATAACTACACAGCACCCTGACCTCGTATTATACTACACAGCACCCTGACTCTGTATTATACTACACAGCACCTGACCTCTGTATTATACACACAGCACCCTGACCTCTGTATTATACTACACAGTACCTGACTCTGTAGTATACTACACAGTACCCTGACCTCTGTATATTAACCCTTGCCTGTATAACTACTTGTACCCCCATTTCCATATTATACCCTGTCTGTTAGCACTCCGTGTAACACAATCTCTGTATTATACCCAGTCCTGTATAATAAATAGTCCGTGTACCCCAATCTCTGTATTATGCCAGTCCTGTATAATAGTCCGTGTACCCCAATCTCTGTATTATGCCCTGTCCGTTATATAGTCGTGTACCCCAATCTCTGTATTATACTCTGTACCCTAATCTCTGTATTATGCCCTGTCCTGTATAATAGTCCGTGTACCCCAATCTCTGTATTATACTCTGTACCCTAAGCTCTGTATTTGTCCTGTCCTGTATAATAGTCCGTGACCCCAATCTCTGTAATGCCCTGTCCAGTATAATACTCGGTGTTAGCTGGTCTGACCTTTAGAATGAACATCCTTCCTTCTTACCTGGAAATTCCCAGGAATGTCCATTTTACTCCTTAGGAACTTTCTGAGGTGCATGGCAGTCAGAGCAGCCGGACATCTCAGGTACCGCTTGTCATTGGCCTACAAAGAGACAAACATGGCCGCAGTCCAAACGCATTGACCAATAGGGGAAGATCATAAAGGAAATTATACAGATCACCATTAACCACTACCTGCTCCCCATCGCACGCTATATAGCTCCCCGTTACACGCTATATAGCTCCCCGTTACACGTATATAGCTCCCAGTTACACGTATAGCTTACCATTACACACCTCGCTATTACATATCGACTCAATGCATTAATCTCAACGCGTGTAGTAAGCAGAAGAGACAGAGTGATAATATAAAGGGCAAAAAAGAAATCTAGTGAAGTGGGTTGCAGGGCTATTTAACCCAGTAAAAGAGCAGGGTTGGAGTAGGAACCCTGGGCAGATCTGATCTCCTGCAGATTGTATGGTGTGTGGAATTAAAGAGGTCGCACATTAAAGCTAAAAGGGGTAACATTGGGAGACCAGAGAGAAGCTGTGTGGGCAAACAGACAAGGTGGTTGGGATCTGGACCGGGTCCTTGTGGGTCCCAATTTGTTCATAGACTTGGCCTATTTACAAGCACCGGTTTCTTGGTTACCCCAAGCCCATTCTATTCCTACATGGGGGTCCAAATAGTAGTTCAGCAGGGGGACAGTTTAATAAGTCAAACTCACCTCATCCTGTTTTTTCTTTCTCCTTGTTTCCTTTCGTCCACCCTGTGAAAACCCAACACAACATGGTCGATCCTGGATAAGGAATAAGGAGATTCACAAAGTCACACAGGAAGGGACTTACCTGTTCAGGTCAAAGAACTCTATGGACAAACTTTATATCTATCATCAGTAATGATCCTCTTGTCTTCATCAGCAACTTCTCCTCTGTCCTCGTTCGAAACCGTTGGCAGCTTAATAAAATAGAAGAATGAATAATAAATACTTAATATATTTTATTGAATGGATGGTGTCCCCATTGAACTGTATCCCAGTGGTTGGTTGGTTCTATCAGATATATCACACCACAATCCTTTGGCACTATTGGACCATACCAACCACTTCTTCCATATGTTAGTAAATCAACAGAATGGCAGAGGAATTTTGCCTTGAGACGTACCATCTGCAGAGGGATGAGCTGAATAAAGTCTCTTCTCCTTTTCATTCACCTACAATAGAACATAGAGTCAGTACCTGGTAATGAGGGTGAGAGAGAAGATGGTACTGAGGCGTCTATAGAGAAAGTTAAGAGGTGGTAATGACAGAGAAAGAAGGAGAGAAAGTAGAAGGGGGAGAGATATAGGGGATGGTACTAATTGAGGGTTCTATAGAGAGAGTTAGGAGTTGGTAATGAAGAGAGAGAAGAGAGAGAAAGTAGAAGGGGAGACAGAGAGGGGGGGATGGTACTGATTGAGGGTTCTATAGAGAGAGTTAGGAGGTGTAATGACAGAGCGAGAAGAGAGAGAGAGAGAGAGAGAGAGAGTAGAAGGGGGAGAGAGAGATAGGGGATGGTACTGAGTGAGGGTTCTATAGAGAGGTTAGGAGTTGGTAATGACGAGAGAGAGAGAGAGAGAGAGAGAGTAGAAGGGGGAGAGAGAGATAGGGGATGGTACTGAGTGAGGTTCTATAGAGAGAGAGTTAGGAGGTGGTAATGAGAGAGAGAGAGAGAGAGAGACAGCGACAGAGAGAGAGAGGGGGGGGGGGGACAAACCCTAGTTTCTTACCTTTAAACAGACCTGGGACCAGTTTATAGACAATATCTTGAAGAGTTTTCAGCCCTGTGAAAATGAAACATTAACAATGAGCAGTAGTAACATAGTAACACCTACTAGGGGAGTGATTCACACTGGGAATGTTTAGATCTACACACAGGGGTCATTTTAAGAAAAGTTGGAGTAGCACAGGTTGGATTTATCTGATCTATATGGCCATAGAATAAAGAGTTTAATTTACCTATAAGGATTTATATGTATTTAATGATGTATCTAATTGAAATAGTATTTACATGGGTGGGTGGATGCCAAATCAGCTCCTGTGTTTATAGCTGATAAGAGAGGGAGAGGATAGGGGAATTGGACCACTGCAGTCTATAGCACAATGCCATTTGGTGTAGGAATAGGCAGGTCTCTCTCTCCTTTGTATCAAAGCTGCATTAGATCTCAGGTTAAGGAGGAATCAGTGAGGTTTCCAGGCAGTTCCCTTCCCCCACCCACACTTTACCTACCTGATATTAAGGAGGGCCTGGTCTTGTGCGCCTTGGACATCGCAGATCGGACAGTATTTGCTGGTCTCCAGTTCGAACGATGCAGGTTTTGCAGACTGGAAGAATTTAAGAGACAGAACAGGGATAATGAAATGAACACAGAGACCAGAAAGAATGAGTTGGGTTAATAGTTTCAATATGGGATAAAAATGGGGTTTTACCAAACAAACCACAAGGAATCGATGTGTTAGTGGGGGTCTTCTGGAGAAAGAAAGGTAAGAAGCAGCAGTAGGAGGGGATGAATCTACTTACAGGAATGGAGACACTCGATGATGGTCGTTGCATCTATGAATAACCCCCACACGAGCACACACATCAGGTGAGGGTTCAGTCGGTGATTTTGATCCTGGTGGTCCGATGCATTTTTGCTGAAGGGGCGGGGGTCTCTGCAAGAAGCACAAGGGTCACTTAGAGGAAAATAGAGCAACTGCATTAGATCATACTTCAATTCCAGTAGGAGCTGCCATACAGCTTCACCTGATTCACACAGACAGACAATCGTTCACAGAGATCAATTGGTAATAATAACAATAAAACAATAATAACGTTTCATGTCAGATTGTACAGGGTGTCCCTATATTCTGTATGCAGGGTTGTGGGGGCTGCATGTAGCAGAGGGAAGTTGATAGTAACATGTGACCCAGGTTGATCCATAGTAGTGGGCACAGGGAGCTGCCAGACAGACACCACCTCTTGTATGGATGAAAGAAGCACATTGCCTCGTGCTGGTGCCAGAGTAGCAATCCCCGGTTACCATGGCAACTTACACTTACACTTGGCACACTGCCACCGCCTGGAGATGGGAAGCTGAGCCATCCTACTACACTGATGGTGGGGTCCTTAGGGTCCAGTGAGTGGTTCCACCCCTCATCCAGGTCAGTCCTGGGGTAGAAGAGACCAAGGAAAAGACCCACTGGTGCCTGGGCTGTTGGGGGAGGGGGTACAGGATACACTCACCCAGTAAATAAAGATGGTTCATGTCTGGTTCCACCTGTACCAACCAAACATAGAATAGGATAACGCATTATAATAACCAGGACCAGCTCTGGGGCACTGACAGCAGGACCGGGCAGGAGATTACTGGGTGTGGGGTGACAATCATGAACTAATATGGGGAGAAATAATAGATTAGGGAGAGTCCAGGGGAGGAGGAAGGTGAAGAACACCAGGGTGGGTTTCATATGGGAGATTTATAGAGGGAGAAAGTATTAATGATATGGGGGGGGCAGTGACAGGGGGATCGGAAGGACGAGAGGCTGAAGGCAGAGACAGGACAGAGAACACTCAGGGAGAGACAGGGAGCTCCATAGATTTCAGGAGGGGGAGGGGAAAGAGACAGAAATAGAGCTGGACATGGGAGACAGAGAGCAGGGAAGTAAAGGAGGGAGGACAGACACAAAGAGCCAACAGGAGAAGGAGGAAGGGTGAATACACTGCAGCAAGGCACACAGCTGTGGGGTCACACAGGCCAAACCCCCCCCCACACACACACACACACCACCTACAAAGGGGGAGACCTGGACCATAACGCACCGAGAACCCCGCCCGCTATTTTCAACAGCGAAGTACAGGACAGAAGTAGATCCGCGAACGGCCCCACACCAGAGACACCAGACCAGAGAGCAGAAAACCAGAGGGATGGACCGAGAGCCACCAGACCAGAGAGGCAGGAACCGAGACCAAGCAGAGACACCAGACCAAAGGGGAGAGACCCAGGCAAGAGACCCAGACACCAGGCAGCAGACACCAACAGACTTAAGAACCATCAGAGCAGACACAGCAGGCCCAAGACCAGAGGAGACCACGCAGCAGACACCCCAAGGCCCAAGACCAGATGAGGAAAACAGACCCAGGGCCCCCAAGGCATAGCAGAGTAGACCAACATCCAGACACCCAGGCCCGAGACCGAGATTGAGACCACAGAGCAAAACACCCCAGGCCAGAGAGAGAGAGACACACAGAGCAGACACCGCAGGCCCGAGACAGAGAGAACCACAGAGCAGACACCCCGGATGGAGCGCGACACCAGAGATGACCACAGAGACACCCATGCCCGAGACAAGATAGACCACACAGAGACACCAAAGGCCCGAGACAAGAGAGACCACAGAGCAGACACCCCAGGCCCGCGACAAGAGAGTACAACACAGAGCAGACACCCCAGGGCGCAGACGAGAAAATCGCAGAGACAGCCCCAGGCCCTAGATTATCTCCACCACATATCATGACACCGACGCCCCTGAGACAATAGAGACCACAGAGCAGACACCCCAGGCCGAAGAGAATCTTCCGAGAGACCACAGGAAGAGACACCCCAGGCATTCGAAACCAAGATGAGTACCACAGATGACAGCCACGTAGGCCCCGATACGAGAGAACACAGAGACACCCACGGCCCTGGAGCCAAGAGAACCCAATCAGAACCCGAGTCCCTACACCATAGTAGTACCCTAAGGACCCCCCATCCTAAGACCAAAGGATATTACAAACATATACACCAAAGCGCCCTCCCACCCCTAGACAAGATATACTCATATGCAGTACAACCCCATTTACCCTATACATATATCTACAATATATACCACATATCATACACCCCATTCCCTATAATATATATTCACATTACTGTATTAATAGTAAATATATATACAATAGTTTCCCCACCCAGTGATCTATTTCCCCAGGATATTTATTAACGCGACCATCCAGCTCCCCCCTTAATTGCAGGTACAGTTAGATGGTCCGGACTGTCAGTGTAATTGGTGGTGTAAGAGGGGACACAGCGCTGGTTAAAGGTCTCCTCATAATCATAAGATAAAATAAAGACCAGTGAGACCAGTATACAGAATGTGTACACTGTGTAGAAAACGGGCACCACACCTTTGACAGTTACTACTACCGACATTCAACAGCAGAACAATCACCTTCAGAGTCAACAGACACTGGAGCTGTCATACTGATTTCCCTCAACATTCCCCAATTTGTCTGCCACAAGTTAAAACAAGGGACCTGTTTCATTCTCTATAGTTCTCTACACACAACTTCAATATAAATACAACCCTATGCTATTACACAATGTGCAAAACTATCAACACAAACTACCTACCGGCTGTCCCTATGTTATTTCCCTATAGAGGATACTAATGAGATTCCTGTACATTAACAAACTACCTACCGCCTATCCACAAGTTGTTTCTCTATAGAGCATAATAATGAGATTTCTGTACATTAACAAACTACCTACCGCCTATCCCCAAGTTATTTCTCTATAGAGGATAATAATGAGGTTTCTGTACATTAAACTACCTACCGCCTATCCCCAAGTTATTTCTCTATAGAGGATAATAATGAGATTTCTGTACATTAACAACTACTACCACCCGCCTATCCCCAAGTTATTTCTCTTAGAGGATATAATGAGATTTCTGTACATTAACAAACTATCTACCGCCTATCCCCAAGTTGTTTCTCTATAGAAGATATATGAGATTTCTGTACATTAACAAACTACCTCCCCCTATCCCCAATTATTTTTCTCTATAGAGGATATAACGATATTTCTGTACATTAACAAACTACCTACCGCCTATCCCCTTGTTATTTCTCTATAGAGGATAATAATGAGATTTCTGTACATTAACAAACTACCTACCGCCTATCCCCTTGTTATTTCTCTATAGAGGTAATAATGAGATTTCTGTACATTAACACTAACCTACCGCCTATCCCCAAGTTATTCTCTATAGAGGATAATAATGAGGTTTCTGTACATTAAACTACTACCGCCTATCCCATGTTATTTCTCTATAGAGGATACTAATGAGATTTCTGTACATTAACAAACTACCTACCGCGTATCCCCAATTATTCTCTATAGAGGATAATAATGAGGTCTCTGTACTTAACAAACTACTTATCGCCTATCCCCCAAGTTATTTCTCTATAGAGTATAATGAATTTCTGTACATTAACAAACTATCTACCGCCTATCCCCGTGTTATTTCTCTATAGAAGATAATAATGAGGTTTCTGTACATTAACAAACTACTTACCGCCTACCCCCAAGTCATTTCTCTATAGAGGAACTAACTGAGATTTCTGTACATTACAAACTATCTACCGCCTATCCCCAAGTTGTTTCTTCTATGAAATAATAAGAGATTTCTGTACATTACAAACTACCTACCGCCTATCCCCAAGTTATTTCTCTATAGAGGATATAACGAGATTTCTGTACATTAACAACTACCTACCTACCGCCTATCCCCTTGTTATTTCTCTATAGAGGATAATATGAGATTTCTGTACATTAACAAACTACCTACCCGCTATCCCTGTTATTTCTCTATAGAGGATAATAATGAATTTCTGTACATTACAAACTACCTACCGCCTATCCCAAGTTTTTTCTCTATAGAGGATAATAATGAGGTTTCTTGTACATTAAACTACCTACCGCCTATCCCAAGTTATTCTCTATAGAGGATATAATGAATTTCTGTACATTAACAAACTACCTACGCGTATCCCCAATTATTTCTCTATAGAGGATAATAATGAGGTTCTGTACATTAACAACTACTTCTCTCCTACCCCAGTTTTTCTCTATAGAGCAAAATAATGAGATTTCTGAACATTAACAAACTACTACCGCCTATCCCCGTGTTATTTCTCTATAGAGATAATATGAGGTTTCTGTACTTAACAACTACTTACCGCCTACCCCCAAGTCATTTCTCTATAGAGTAAATAGAGATTTTTACATTACAAACTACCTACCGCCTATCCCCGTGTTATTTCTCTATAGAGGATAATAATGAGGTTTCTGTACATTAACAAACTACTTACCGCCTACCCCCAAGTTATTTCTCTATAGAGGATAATAATGAGATTTCTGTACATTAACAAACTACCTACCGCCTATCCTCAAGTTATTTATTTATAGAGGATAATAATGAGGTTTCTGTACATTAACAAACTACCTACCGCCTATCCCCAAGTTATTTCTTTATAGAGGATACTAATGAGGGTCTTGTAAATTAAAACTACCTACCGGCAGTATTTCCCTATAGAGGGTACTATTACATTGAAACTTACCGGTACTGATGGGTCAGTATAAATAGAAATAAAAGTCCTGGCAAGACAAATTGCCGGGCACAAGGACCGATCCAATTCTACAAGATCTATCGATATTTAAAGCTTTTGTAATTTTACACAATATATTTTGTGCCCAATCCAGATATTTAGTAGTGGGAGAGGATAGTTTGGGAATTGATCAAAAAAAAATAATCCTGGTTAAATCCCCCCAATCCACAATAATCTATCAGATCCCTGTAGGTCCCAGCCCAAACAGAACATCTATTAGAGACCCTGTCTGGGGTTTTAAATGGGTGACAATTCCCCCAACTTCCTTAACTGGAAGCAACAGAGCAGCACAATCCATCACACTTTGCCATTTTATAATTAAACACCTTGTAACAGTCAATGTGACACACTGGGATACAATGTAGCAGTTCCATAGCACAGAAGCCAGGAGATCAGAAAGTTCCCTGGAGACAGGTAAAGTCCATGTGGGATTGGGGGGAGGGGGCCAGGAGAACACCCCTGGTGCTAATGAACAAGCTGGGGGTTGGTTACTGGCCTGGGAACATACCTGTCAGAATGAAGAAAACCAGAATCGTGTCTAATCAGATGCTAGTGTCCAGTCTATGATGGGTTAATCTATCACATGGTTCCCTTTAACCTGTTAACCCTCCAATAAAACACCCATCACCTATAGGAATGTATAATTAACAATGAACATTAAACCTTCACCAGAGACCAGTCCATGACAAACACATAGAGAATGATGGGACCTGCTAGGTTAGAAACAAGGTAAACTAAGCTAAACAGCTGGTAGATAGAAAAGAAGGTCTGAGGCTGACAGTGCAGGGTAATGAGTCTCCTATACAATGTGTCTAGGTTGTAAATACACCTAGTGACAGGACATTGCTGAACATGCTACACACTGGCAGTAATTAATACACAGATAGAACGTTTCATTCAGTTAAACTTTGCCTTTTGTCCATTTTTATATATGTTGTGTGGTTCATTGTACAAAATACAGAGTCACAGGCAAAAATAAAAATCAAACCAATTTGGAAGAAATGACAATGTTTCAGTCTGGTCGGTACATTGTTGCAAACATGAACCCCCCACGTTGAGTCACAGCAAGAAATAAAGGGGGACCCAGTTGTATCGCAGTGAAGGCCAGACAGGGAGGCAAAGCTGGTAGATTGGCATAATACCCAACAGTGTTCAACTGCACATTGTACACAGGAGACAATAAACACAAAACTGACAACTGAGCACACAGCGCTGAACATGGACTACACATACACTGAAGGACACATGCTTTGAATCAGCCTGTTCACATTTCAGTTCCTTCTTTTGCAGCAATGACAAAGAAAGCAACAGTACAGACAAGAACATTATATTCCCAATCCCTGCAGTCAGGCTAAAGGGGGAGATTTACAGCCACTATACAGCCAACTATAGGGGATTGGGGGACACATGCCAAGGTGCCAAGCCAATGAAAATCACCCCAGCTGTAACAGCCCCATCATTCAATGAAGAGAACATTGTACACATCTCATGTCACACAAGCCCATTGGACACTACCAGGTCCTGGATGATTTTTCCCTTTTTTACCATGAGGCCCCCCATGTGCTGCTGCTTTTGCAACTGTTTCCAGGCAGCCAGTAAATGGAAGCAACTGTGGGTTAAGTGGAAGAGAGGGGCATACAAAGGGCACTGGGAAGTCTATAGATTTGTGGGCACAGGGCTACCAGCTACTATAGAATAGTACAGGATACACAGATAATTCTACAGATACACAGATAAGTCTACAGATACACAGATAATTCTATGTGGATATACAATAGATAACTATATGTAGATCTATATATGAATCTATCGATTGGTGTATATGGATATATATTATTTAGATCGTTATAAGGATATAGAATATTTAGATAATAAGAATATAGAGGTGTATATTGATATAGAATATTTAGATAAGGATATAGAGGTGTATATAGATCAGAGGCAGCACATGGGCAGTGAGGAGTTGGCACCTTCGATCTGTCACGTGGTCACCCAATCTACCCCCCCAAACCACCTGTGTATGTGTGTACCCCCCTTTCCCCACTCTCCTCTATTTACACCCCACCCCCTCTCTCCCCCTCCCCTTTATTTGTGTTCAGCAGCAGCCAGACCCCCCCACCCCCAGACCCCACCCCCCGGACAGGCTATGGACTTACAGTTGGGGGGCCGCTGCTGTTCCTTCTAGGGGAGTCCAGGGGACAATGCGGTTGCCGGGGGGGGCGATCAGCGGATGATCAGTAGTAGCCCAGGGGCGGCCATCTTGATCGGAGCTGCAGACGCTGTCAGTCCCATCCCCCCGGTCACACTCAACGATAGGTCCGGTCCCCTCCCCCTGCCCGGTTCACGCACCGATTCACTCCCGCTTCTTCCCTCCCGATTCCCAACTGAGGGGGTCGGATCATCCACAGCGCTTTGTCCGGGTGCCCGGATCCCTCTCCCTGCTCCTCCCCACCGCACGGGGATGGGGTCCCTGGTGATAGTTCTACCGGTGCGGAGCTGCCTGGGGCCCCTAGGTTGTTTCCCCCGCACAACGATCTCACTCTCTCCCAGAGACTGGACGAGCCGAACCGTCCGCTGGAGCCTCACACTGGAAACTGACACCCAAAATGGCTCAGAGTCCGCCCCGCCCCCTCCCCGCTCTGTCACGTGGCCTCATTCCTTAAGGGGCGGCCTGGGAATCGGGGAGAGAGAGATCAGTGTGTGTGTGTATATGTGTGTATGTGTGTATGTGTGTGTGGAGGGGGGGCGGGGGGACATTTAAGGTGGAATGTACATGATATCCATATATTCTAGGGATGGTGTTACTGGTGGTTGGTGATTGTAGGTTCCTTTATTATTATTATTATTATAACCCCACCAGGTTCCTGCTAGACACTGGATCATCTCCAGACAGAACCACTGGGTTCTCCCGGTCCATGGACATTGTATTAACACTGGGAAACTGCCCCGGCACTCACATTCCAGGGACATGTGGGACCTTGGAAGGAACTTTCAGTGTGTTCGGGTTCTAAACCTGTAACATTGTATCCTGCTAGATCTGTTACATTGTATCCTGCTAGATCTGTTACATTGTATCCTGCTAGATCTGTTAAATTGTACCCTGCTCGATCTGTTACATTGTATCCTGCTATATCTGTTACATTGTACCCTGCTAGATCTGTTACATTGTATCCAGCTAGATCTGTTACACGGTATCCTACTAGATCTGTTACATTGTATCCTGCTAGATCTGTTACATTGTATCCTGCTAGATCTGTCACACTGTATCCTGGTAGGTCTGTTACACTGTATCCTGGTAGATCTGTTACACTGTGTCCTCCTAGATCTGTTACACTGTTTACTGCTGGATCTGTTGTACTGTATCCTTGTAGATCTGTTACACTGTATCCTGCTACATCGGTTATATTGAATCCTGCTACATCGGTTATATTGAATCCTGCTAGGTCTGTTACACTGTATCCTGCTAGGTCTATTACATTGTATCCTGCTAGATCTGTTACAATGTATCCTGCTAGATCTGTTACACTGTATCCTGCTACATATGTTACATTGTATTCTGCTAGATCTGTTACATTGTATCCCGATTAATATGTTGCAATGTGTCCCGATTAATATGTTACATTGTATCCTACTAGATCTGTTACACTGTATCCCGATTAATATGTTACATTTTATCCTGCTAGATCAGTTACATTGTATCCCGATTAATGTGTTACATTGTATCCCGATTAATGTTACATTGTATCCCGATTAATATGTTTCATTGTATCCTGCTAGATCTGTTACACTGTGTCCAACTAGATCTGTTACATTGTATCCTGCTAGATCTGTTACATTGTATCCTGCTAGATCTGTCACACTGTATCTTGCTAGATCTGTTACATTGTTTCCTGGCAGGTATGTTACATTGTATCCTGGTAGATATGTTACAATGTATTTTGGTAGATGTGTTACATTGTATGCTGGTAGGTATGTTACATTGTATCCTGGTAGGTGTGTTATATTGTATCCTATATGAGCAAAAAGTCCATATGCAGACTGTCCACTTGGGTGCAGAACTCCCCACTTCCAAGGAAATAGTGTAATCCAATAAGATAAGATGCAGAGTCGCACTCCAATGCAAATGTGAATTTAGTATCAACCACACATCAAAATTTTATCTGTTACATTATATGCTGGTAGGTATGTTACGTTGTACCCTGGAAGATATGTTACATAGTATCCTGGTAGATCTGTTACAATGTATCCAGGTAGGTATGTAACATAGTATCCTGGTAGGTATGTTACATAGTATCCTGGTAGATGTGTTACATTGTATCCTGGTAGGTATGTTACAATGTATCCTGGTAGATGTGTTATATTGTACCCTAGTAGGTATGTTACGTTGTACCCTGGTAGGTATGTTACATAGTATCCTAGTAGATCTGTTACAACGTATCCTGGTAGGTATGTTACATAGTATCCTGGTAGGTATGTTACATAGTATCCTGGTAGATCTGTAATGTATCCTGGTAGGTATGTTACATAGTATCCATATGCACACTGTCCACCTGGGTGCAGAACTCCCCACTTCCAAGGAAATAGTGTAATCCAATAAGATAAGATGCAGAGTCGCACTCCAATGCAAATGTGAATTTAGTATCAACCACACATCAAAATTTTATCTGTTACATTATATGCTGGTAGGTATGTTACGTTGTACCCTGGTATGTGTGTTACATTGTATCCTGGTAGATCTGTTACATTGTATGCTGGTAGGTATGTTACATTGTACCCTGGTAGGTATGTTACATTGTAGCCTGGTAGATGTGTTACAATGTATCCTGGTAGATGTGTTACAGTGTATCCTGGTAGATGTTACATTGTATCCCGAATAATATGTTACGTTGTATCCTGCTAGATCTGTTACGTTGTATCCTGGTAGATGTGTTACATTGTATCCTGGTAGGTGTGTTACATTGTATCCTGGTAGATCTGTTATATTGCATCCTGGTAAATGTGTTACATTATATCCTGGTAGGTATGTTACATTGTATCCTGGTAGATGTGTTACATTGTATCCTGGTAGGTGTGTTACATTGTATCCTGGTAGATGTGTTACATTGTATCCTGGTAGATGTGTTACATTGTATCCTGGTAAGTGTGTTACATTGTATCCTGGTAGATGTGTTACATTGTATCCTGGTAGATGTGTTACATTGTATCCTGGTAAGTGTGTTACATTGTATCCTCGTAGGTATGTTACATTGTATCATTTCTCAGCGCTTGTTTTTTTCCTCCCCTTACGAATTTGAGCCCAGTGTTCGCTAGATTAGCGCTGGATAAACTGGTTCCATTGTATCTGTCAGAACCTTCATAGCCCACACAGTGGTCTCTCTCTCTATGTATCATATTGGTATCAATCTAGATATATACACACTGCACTGGAGAATTCCAGCACTGTCAGTTCTAGGCGGTGGCCCCAGACTAGTTAGGATAGGGGCCCCTGTGGAAAGACCCGTGATAGGCGTTAATGTCAATATTTCTAGAATAGACATTTAATCTCCTTTGCCAAGTGGGTCTGGAACAGAAGGAGCAGTAGGGAAGACCCGTCACCCAACACCGATCCCCAGCACCGACCAACCACAGCGCAATGGGGTGATTATGTTAAGGGACCCGCAGGCACCGCCCTGAACAGAGGGAGGAGAGAGCGGCTGGAATACGAGTCCGGTTGGGTTACAGCAAAACGGGCAAAGCAGTGACCCAGACCCCCCATTTCCCCACTGATTGCAGCGACATCGCTCGCGTTTATTTTAATAGGTGAACAGATAAAGCGATCAGAATAGTCTAGATACCTACAACTACTTTACATTTATAGTGATAAACGAAATAGTCTCTGTCTGTATATATATCATCAATTAATATCTATTCTATCTGGATCTTATCTATCTATCTATCTATCTGGATCTTATCTATCTATCTATCTATCTATCTATCTATCTATCTATCTGGATCTTATCTATTTATTTATCTATCTATCTATCTATCTATCTATCTGGATCCTATCTATCTATCTGTCTGTCTGTCTGTCTGTCTGTCTATCTATCTATCTATCTATCTATCTATCTATCTATCTATCTATCTATCTATCTATCTATCTATCTATCTATCATCTATCTGGATCTTATCTATCTATCTATCTATCTATCTATCTATCTATCTATCTATCTGTCTGTCTGTCTGTCTGTCTGTCTGTATCTATATATCTCTTATCTATTATTATCTGTCTCTCTCTCTTTCTCTCTCTCTCTATCATCTATCTCTCGAATCTATCTATCATCTATCTATCTATCTATCTATCTGGATTCTATCTATCTGTCTGTCTATCTATCTATCTGGATCTTATCTATCTATCTATCTATCTATCTATCTGTCTGTCTGTCTGTCTGTCTGTATCTATATATCTCTTATCTATTATTATCTGTCTCTCTTTCTGTCTCTCTATCATCTATCTCTCGAATCTATCTATCTATCTATCTATCTATCTATCTATCTAATCTCTGCTTTGTCACCGTTTTCTTAATGTTTCCATTGTATTTAGTTTAGATCGAAACATCAACATTTCCGTCAACCCCATTTGTATCTAGATCGCTTGTTTGATTTTTTTTTATTTACTCCCCCCCCCCCCCCCCCCCCAAAAAAAAGGATGGGGCGATTTATGGGGTCGTTGCAGCGATCAGACAGTGGTTCGATTAACAAATTTGCATTACCACTATAGTAAATTTAGGCGTTGCTACTAAAAATAATTCCTGACATTCTCCCCTTTAAAGTTCAATGGGTGAATGTATTATCAGTTATTACCCGGCTACCCAGTTTGAATGTTGATCCCAGTTTAGTGGAGGTCAGTATCAGGTACACTTGGCTCTTAGTGTCAGTATTATAGGTCAGTCGGAATGTGCATAGATTGTTCTCTCTCTCTTCTCATGACATAAATCCACAGTCCACAGTTTACACACACACAGTATAGTCCCACAGTATACACACACAGTATAGTCCCACAGTATAGTCCCACAGTATACACACACAGTATAGTGCCACAGTATACACACACAGTATAGTGCCACAGTATACACACACAGTATTGTCCCACAGTATACACACACAGTATTGTCCCACAGTATACACACACAGTATAGTCCCACAGTATACACACAGTATAGTCGTACAGTATATTTCCACAGTATACACACACAGTATATTTCCACGGTATACGCGCACAGTATATTTCCACGGTATACGCGCACAGTTATTTCCACGGTATACACACACAGTATATTTCCACGTTATACACACACAGTATATTTCTACGGTATACACACACAGTATATTTCCACAGTATACACACACACACAGTATATTCCCACAGTATATTCCCACAGTATACACAGTATACACACACAGTATATTCCCACAGTATACACACACAGTATATTTCCACAGTATGCACACACACACAGTATATTCCCACAGTATATTCCCACAGTATACACACACAGTATATTCCCACAGTATACGCAAACTGTACATCCACACAGTATATTCCCACGGTATTCACAAACAGTACACACACAGTATAAACAAACAGTACATACACCGTATATTCCCATAATACACACACACAACACACACACACTGTACACAAACAGTACACACACAGTATCACAGTATATACACACACACTATTTATATATATACACAATCGCGATATATTGTGAGATTTATTTATTTTATAAACATAATATAGAGAAGCAAATAGTGGCTGTTTTAAAGGCAAAACGTGAAAACGAACAAACATGTAATTTATCTTTAATAAAGAGAGGGGGGGAGAGAGATAAACATTGATATTTTGTGCTGTGAATGGAGAGACATGTCATATCTGTGTTGTTCTCTCAAGGCTTTTGGCTGCATCTTTAAGCTTCCCTATAAAATCCTACAACAAAATACAAAGAAAGTTTAATAAGTAGAAAACACGATTCATTAACTCCTATAACAACAGGAGTGATCATAAAATAATTTTATACATATATCAACTATGGTATTCACTGCCAGCACTACCAGGCATATATATTATGTAAATATACAATGCTTAACACATAAACAAAATACACCTTACACATAAAGGCAACCAGCCTAAAAAACTGAAATAGGGGGCTGGTAGAGGACTTTAATATTTTCTATCAGGTACCAATAGTAATAATTCGTTTTATGGGTTAATGGTGTGGGTAAGATTCTGGTTAAATGTTATCACAGCCCAGAGAAGGCCTTGGTTTGTGCGATTGCCAAATGGATATCTTGGAGAGGCCAAAGATTTGTACAATTTTGTTATATAAGAAATATATTTATAAAATCTCCCCCATTTTACCATAATCTGAACCTAAAGGCCAACTACACTCTAAAAAGGAACTTTTTAAAAATGAATATTCCTACCTCCCAATATTATATCACTGAGGAGCTACAGCACTTACAGTTGTTACCTGCCAGGTTAATCCTGGACTCTGCTGTATTAAAGATAGTGCTGAAGCCAGGGGGCAAAGTTTAATTTGTGCTGGTGCTCCTCACAGAAATAATATTGGGAGGTAGGCATAACCATTCCTACTCCCTGACAAAGGTACTTTTAATTTAAACTGTAAATAAACCACAGTTCTCCTTTAAAAGCACAAAAGGTTCTAACAATAAAAGGTCACAGGAAATCAAACAGTTAATTTACTTGTTACCACTAAAAATGCAACTTGTCCCCTAGCAAACAGAGTGTAATGTACATTGTCACATTGTAGGAAATGCTTAATAGGAGCTTGTCCTAGTCTGTCCAATGGGGCCATACCTGCAGCTGTTCCATGGAACAATTAAAACTCACATCTGGCTTCTCATTGGCCTCAGCGCTCTGAAAGGCAATGAAAGAGTTAAAAGTGAAAATACAGATTAGCCAATACAGTGACAGAACCTTAATGTTGTGGAAGGAAGTTACCTCCATGGTTAGGTTAATTAAGTAAACAGGACGGTAATTTCGATACAGCTGGTTTGTCTGGAATAAAGAACACAAATACACAGTGATAACACATAAATACATACAATAAAATATACACACTCATATAACAAATAAACACAAATACATACAGCACACACATTTATCAAATACATACACACACACAAACACACATCAAATATACATGCATACACACGCAGGCACACATACATACACACATAGGGTTAAAGAGAGGGTGTTAAGGTTGGACTTGATGTATGTCTTTATTCAACTTCAATTACTATGTTACTTACACACAGGCATCCAAATACACACACACATAAACATACATACCCATACATATACACACACACAGATTAGTGTGTACCTTTATTTGATAGTGAAGGCGCCAGGACACATCAGTGACATGAGGAGGACATCTCCCTATACTAAACACAAGGAACCCAGAGTGATGATCTAGAATGTAAATACCCTCCGAGCGATTTACTAACGACAGGACTTACCTTTCTAGGAGGGTTTCCAGCGATCCTTTATTTTTCTGAAAAATAAAAGACCCCATGAAATATTCCGACCCGACCCACCAGCCCATCCCACAGACTGTGTGTCAGGACCTGGTACTCTGTCCAGAAGAACTCGATCCTGTCACTGTCCAGGCTGCATTCTTCCAGGAATGTGCTGTAGGGAGAGAGAGACATTGGGATGTGTGAGGACCCTGATCCCCAGAGGAACCGGCTTCACCAGGAGTCCCAGAGAAGGGTCAGAGCCCCCTGCACTGTACCTTAGGCCTGTCCGGTCTACATTGTTCTTCACAGCCTCCAGGACACACGTTGTGGCTGCAGTGTGACAGTGTTTAACCAGTGCTGGGTCAATGTGCTGCAGCTCCATGTCACCTAAACAAACACAAATACATCAGATGGATTCCTTGAATGTAATACATTCACCCCCATGTAATACATTCACCCCATGTGATACATTCACCCCCATGTAATACATTCACCCCCATGTGATACATTCACCCCCATGAGATACATTCACCCCCTTGTAATACATTCACCCCATGTGATACATTCACCCCATGTGATACATTCACCCCTATGTAATACATTCACCCCATGTGATACATTCACCCCCATGAGATACAATCACCCCATGTGATACATTCACCCCCATGTGATACCCATGTTATACATTCACCCCATGTGATACATTCACCCCCATGTGATACATTCACCCCCATGTGATACATTCCCCCCATGTGATACATTCCCCCCATGTGATACATTCACCCCATGTAATACATTCACCCCGTTATACATTCACCCCCATGTAATACATTCACCCCATGTGATACATTAACCCCCATGTAATACATTCAACCCATGTTATACATTCACCCCCATGTAATACATTCACCCCATGTGATACATTGACCCCCATGTAATACATTCACCACATGTTATACATTCACCCCCCATGTAATACATTCACCCCCATGTAATACATTCATTATACTGAGTAATTGTCAAACTGCCTTTATATTCCTATACGAACCGATGCAGACAGATTAAGACTGCAGTGATTAGTCAGTGATGTTTTTGTCCAGGATCCCAAGTTCTTATTGACACACTGCCCAAGACATCACACTAGCTGGGAACCCTCCAAGCTGCTAACTGGACAATCCCTGAATGTACAATCAGTACATTAAACAGTTAATAAACTGGTTCCTGGGCAGACATATGTGCAGTGCCCACCCTACACTGTATTTACACACTGAACTGTCACTGGCTATCCTGGGAGAACTAATAGATCCTAGTGGAACATTTATTTATATGTTTATATATAAATATTTTTTTTCCAAACGAATCTGACTGTATTTACCCTTTAATCCCAGTTCTTGTCAATTCTTCCACAAAGCAAGTGCACAGGGCGAGCTAATGCCCAGAGAGCAGATCAATGTAACAATTTATCTACATTTCCATCACCATTAACACAGAAAGGTTGGTAGGTGCTTAGATGGGATCACTTGGGTAGAAATAAGATCCCTGGTCAGTCCTGTCAATAGGAATAAACCTACAGACTGAATAGAGAGAAGTGTAATGTACACATCTGCCCACTAGCAGTAACTTAGCAGCTCTGTCACTGAGGGAAAATCTTTAATGTATATTTTTTATTATGTTTTAAATAATATCAAAACTTCCCAGTAAACATTGTATAGAACATTGTGAACATTTTCATGTGGGTCTATGTTTGGATTAACCTTGTAATATCTCTCTATATAGAAACACTATGTCACCCCACTGCCTTATCTAGCTCCCTGCATCCAATCTGATCATTAGCTGGGGCACACGTAGGTCATTTCTGTCTGGAAAACATTGTATAGTGTGATTATTAAAGGGCAACCACCCACAAATATCCTTTCTTTATTCTTTATCTCTCTCTGACCCACTATAGAGAGATTACACAGTCTCCCATAAACACAGCAGCAATACGAAATCTATAGCCCACAGCAACTGGGATACTGTACGTTTCATTCTATTTTATTTAGCAGATTTTGTGTTTTTTTTTAATTTTTAGTTATGTTTTCCTTATCACTTAAATATTTTACAGAGGGTGAATGACACCAGGGTTAAATATTCAAACCAACCAATCAGGATCTTTCAAATCAATTGATTAATGTAATAAAATAAAAAAAGAAATTTATTTTAAAGGAATCGGTTATTTCCGTTTGTGAATCTGTTCATTTACTTCCTGATCTATAAATATACACAATGCATTTAATATACTGACTATGTAACATTTAATATACAGATTATGTTGCATTTATTTTACAGAACGTGCAGCATTTAATATACAGACTATGTAGCATTCAATGTAGACTGTGTAGAATTTAGTATACAGACTGTGTAACATTTAATGTAGACTGGGTAGAATTTAGTATACAGACTGTGTAGCATTTAATATACAGACTGTGTTATTAATACACAATATAGTCCCACAGGATATAGTCCCACAGTTATACACCCACACAGTATAGTGCCACAGTATACACACACAGTATAGTGCCACAGTATACACACACAGATTGATACACACACAGTATAAACACACACAGTATTGTCCCACAGTACACCACACAGTATAGTCCCACAGTATACACACAGTAGTCGTACGATATTTCCACAGTATACACACACCAGTATATTCCACAGTATACGCGCACAGTATATTTTCCACGGTATACGCGCACAGTATATCCACGGTTACACACACAGTATTCCAGTATACACACACACAGTATATTTTCTACGGTATACACACACAGTATATTCCACAGTATACACACACACACAGATATTACCACAGTATATTCCACAGTATACACAAACAGTATATTCCCACAGATACACACACAGTATATTTCCACAGTATACACACACACACGTAATTCCCACAGTTATATTCCCACAGTATACACACACAGTATATTCCCACCGTATACACACACAGTATATTTCCACAGTATCACACACACACAGTATTTCCACACAGTATATTCCCACAGTATACACACACAGTATATTCCCACAGTATAACACACACAGTATATTTCCACAGTATGCACCACACAACAGATATTCCCACAGTATATTCCCACAGTAACTACACACAGTATATTCCCACAGTATACACACACAGTATATTCCCACAGTATACGCAAAATGTACATCCACACAGTATATTCCCACGGTATTCACAAACAGTACACACACAGTATAAACAAACAGTACATACACGATATTCCCATAATACACACACACAAAACACACACACTGTACACAACGTACACACACAGTATCACAGTATATACACACCACATATTTATATATACACAACGCGATATATTGTGAGATTTATTATTTTATAAAACATAATATAGAGAAGCAAATAGTGGCTGTTTTAAAGGCAAAACGTGAAAAAAACAAACATGTAATTTATCTTTAATAAAGAGAGGGGGGAGAGAGATAAAAATTGATATTTTGTGCTGTGAAGGAGAGACATGTCATATCTGTGTTGTTCTCTCAAGGCTTTTGGCTGCATCTTTAAGCTTCCCTATAAAATCCTACAACAAAATACAAAGAAGTTTAAAAGTAGAAAACACGATTCATTAACTCCTATAACAACAGGAGTGATCATAAAATAATTTTATACATATATCAACTATGGTATTCACTGCCAGCACTACCAGGCATATATATTATGTAAATATACATGCTTAACACATAAACAAAATACACTTACACATAAAGGAACCAGCCTAAAAAACTGAAATAGGGGGCGTAGAGGACTTTAATATTTTCTATCAGGTACCAATAGTAATAATTCGTTTTATGGGTTAATGGTGTGGGTAAGATTCTGGTTAAATGTATCACAGCCCAGAGAAGGCCTTGGTTTGTGCGATTGCCAAATGGATATCTTGGAGAGGCCAAAGATTTGTACAATTTTGTATAAGAAATATATTATAAAATCTCCCCCATTTTACCAAATCTGAACCTAAAGGCAACTACACTCTAAAAAGGAACTTTTTAAAAATGAATATTCCTACCTCCCAATATTATATCACTGAGGAGCTACAGCACTTACAGTTGTTACCTGCCAGGTTAATCCTGGACTCTTGCTGTATTAAAGATAGTGCTGAAGCAGGGGGCAAAGTTTTAATTTGTGCTGGTGCTCCTCACAGAAATAATATTGGGAGGTAGGCATAACCATTCCTACTCCTGACAAAGGTACTTTTAATTTAAACTGTAAATAAACCACAGTTCTCCTTTAAAAGCACAAAAGGTTCTAACAATAAAAGGTCACAGGAAATCAAACAGTTAATTTACTTGTACCACTAAAATGCAACTTGTCCCCTAGCAAACAGAGTGTAATGTACATTGTCAATTGTAGAAATGCTAATAGGAGCTTGTCCTAGTCTGTCCAATGGGGCCATACCTGCAGCTGTTCCATGGAACAATTAAAACTCACATCTGGCTTCTCATTGGCCTCAGCGCTCTGAAAGGCAATGAAAGAGTTAAAAGTGAAAATACAGATTGCCAATACGTGAAGAACCTTAATGTTTGTGGAAGGAAGTTACCTCCATGGTTAGGTTAATTAAGTAAACAGGACGGTAATTTCGATACAGCTGGTTTGTCTGGAATAAAGAACACAAATACACAGTGAAACACATAAATACACAAAAAATAACACACCAATAAAATAAACACAAATACAAGCACACACATTACAAATACATACACACACACAAACACACACATCAAAATATACATGCATACACACGCAGGCACACATACATACACACATAGGGTAAAGAGAGGGTGTTAAGGTGTGACTTGATGTATGTCTTATTCAACTTCAATTACTATGTTACTTACACAAAGGCATCCAAATACACACACACATAAACATACATACCCATACATAAACACACACAGATTAGTGTGTACCTTTATTGATAGTGAAGGCGCCAGGACACATCAGACATGAGGAGGACATCTCCCTATACTAAACACAAGGAACCCAGAGTGAGATCTAGAATGTAAATACCCTCCGAGCGTCCAATGCAAATGTGAATTTAGTATCAACCACACATCAAAATTTTATCTGTTAATTATATGCTGGTAGGTATGTTACGTTGTACCCCGGTATGTGTGTTACATTGTATCCTGGTAGATCTGTTACATTGTATGCTGGTAGGTATGTTACATTGTACCCTGGTAGGTATGTTACATTGTAGCCGGTAGATGTGTTACAATGTATCCTGGTAGATGTGTTACAGTGTATCCTGGTAGATGTTACATTGTATCCCGAATAATATGTTACGTTGTATCCTGCAGATCTGTTACGTGTATCCTGGTAGAGTGGTTACATTGTATCCTGGTAGGTGTGTTACATTGTATCCTGGTAGATCTGTTATATTGCATCCTGGTAAATGTGTTACTTATATCCTGGTAGGTATACATTGTATCCTGGTAGATGTGTTACATGTATCCTGGTAGGTGTAGTATCGTGGTAGATGTGTTACAATCTGGTAGATGTTACATGTATCCTGGTAGTGTGTTACATTGATCCTGGTAGATGTGTTACATTGTATCCTGGTAGATGTGTAACATTGTATCCTGGTAAGTGTGTTACATTGTATCCTCGTAGGTATGGACATTGTATCATTTCTCAGCGCTTGTTTTTTCCTCCCCTTACGAATTTGAGCCCATGGTTCGCTAGATTAGCGCTGGATAAAACTGGTTCCATTGTATCTGTCAGAACCTTCATAGCCCACACAGTGGTCTTTCTCTCTATGTATATATGGTATCAATCTAGATATATACACACTGCACTGGAGAGATTCCAGCACTGTCAGTTCTAGGCGGTGGCCCCAGACTAGTTAGGATAGGGGCCCCGTGGAAAGACCCGTGATAGGCGTTAATGTCAATATTTCTGAATAGACATTTAATCTCCTTTGGCCAAGGGGTTGGAACAGAAGGACAGTAGGGAAGACCCCGTCACCCAACACCGATCCCCAGCACCGACCAACACAGCGCAATGGGGTGATTATGTTAAGGGACCCGCAGGCACCGCCCTGAACAGAGGGAGGAGAGAGCGGCTGGAATACGGGTCCGGTTGGGTTACAGCAAAACGGGCAAAGCAGTGACCCAGACCCCCCATTTCCCCACTGATTGCGCGAACTCGCTCGCGTTTATTTTAATAGGTGAACAGATATAAGCGATCGAATAGTCTAGATACACAACTACTTTACATTTATAGTGATAAACGAAATAGTCTCTGTCTGTATATATATCATCAATTAATATCTATTCTATCTGGATCTTATCACTATCTATCTATCTGGATCATCTATCTATCTATCTATCTATCATCTATCCATCTGGATCTTATCTATTTATTTATCTATCTATCTATCTATCTATCATGGATCCTATCTATCTATCTGTCTGTGTGTCTGTCTGTCTATCTATCTATCTATCTATCTATCTATCTATCTATTATATATCTATCTTCTATCTATCTATCTATCTATCATCTATCTGGATCTTATCATCTATCTATCTATCTATCTATCTATTCTATCTATCGTCTGTCTGTCTGTCTGTCTGTCTGTATCTATATCTATCTATTATTATTGTGCTCTCTCTCTACACACCTATACATAAAATCATCTATCTATCTATCTGGATTCTATCTATCTGTCTGTCTATCTATACTATTGGTCTTATCTATCTATCTATCTATCTATCTATCTGTCTGTCTGTCGTCTGTCTGTATCTATATATTCTCTTATCTATTATATCTGTCTCTCTTTCTGTCTCTCTATCATCTATTCTCGAATCTATCTATTATCTATCATCTATCTATATCTAATCTCTGCTTTGTCACCGTTTTAATGTTTCCATGTGTTTAGTTTAGATCGAAACATCAACATTTCCGTCAACCCCATTTGTATCTAGATCGCTTGTTTGATTTTTTTTTATTTACTCCCCCCCCCCCCCCCCCCAAAAAAAAGGATGGGCGATTTATGGGGTCGTTGCAGCGATCAGACAGTGGTTCGATTAACAAATTTGCATTACCACTATAGTAAATTTAGGCGTTGCTACTAAAAATAATTCCTGACATTCTCCCCTTTAAAGTTCAATGGGTGAATGTATTATCAGTTATTACCCGGCTACCCAGTTTGAATGTTGATCCCAGTTTAGTGGAGGTCAGTATCAGGTACACTTGGCTCTTAGTGTCAGTATTATAGGTCAGTCGGAATGTGCATAGATTGTTCTCTCTCTCTTCTCATGACATAAATCCACAGTCCACAGTTTACACACACACAGTATAGTCCCACAGTATACACACACAGTATATCCCACAGTATACACACACAGTATAGTCCCACAGTATACACACACAGTATAGTCCCACAGTATACACACACAGTATAGTCCCACAGTATACACACACAGTATAGTCCCACAGTATACACACACAGTATATTCCCACAGTATAGTCCCACAGTATACACACACAGTATAGTCCCACAGTATACATACACAATATAGTCCCACAGTATAGTCCCACAGTATACACACACAGTATAGTGCCACAGTATACACACACAGTATAGTGCCACACGTATACACCACAGTATTGTCCCACAGTATACACACACAGTATTGTCCCACAGTATACACACACAGTATAGTCCCACAGTATACACACAGTATAGTCGTACAGTATATTTCCACAGTATACACACACAGATATTTCCAGTATACGCGCACAGTATATTTCCACGGTATACGCGCACAGATATTTCCACGGTATACACACACAGTATATTTCCACGTTATACCAACAGTATATTTCTACGGTATACACACACAGTATATTTCCACAGTATACACACACACACAGTATATTCCCACAGTATTTCCCACAGTTACACACCACAGTATATTCCCACAGTATACACACACAGTATATTTCCACAGTAACACACACACACAGTATTCCCACAGTATTCCCACAGTATACACACAGTATATTCCCACAGATACACACACAGTATATTCCACAGTATACACACACACACAGTATATTCCCACAGTATATTCCCACAGTATACACACACAGTATATTCCCACAGTATACACACACAGTATATTTCCACAGTATGCACACACACACAGTATATTCCCACAGTATATTCCCACAGTATACACACACAGTATATTCCCACCGTATACACACACAGTATATTCCCACAGTATACGCAAACTGTACATCCACACAGTATATTCCCACGGTATTCACAAACAGTACACACACAGTATAAACAAACAGTACATACACCGTATATTCCCATAATACACACACACAACACACACACTGTACACAAACAGTACAACACACAGTATCACAGTATATCACACACACTATTTATATATATACACAATCGCGATATATTGTGAGATTTATTTATTTTATAAACATAATATAGAGAAGCAAATAGTGGCTGTTTTAAAGGCAAAAAGTGAAAACGAACAAACAGTAATTTATCTTTAAAAAAGAGAGGGGGGAGAGAGATAAACATTGATATTTTGTGTGTGAATGGAGAGACATGTCATCATATCTGTGTTGTTCTCTCAAGGCTTTTGGCTGCATCTCTTAAGCTTCCCTATAAAATCCTACAACAAAAATACAAAGAAAGTTTAATAAGTAGAAAACACGATTCATTAACTCCTATAACAACAGGAGTGATCATAAAATAATTTTATACATATCAACTATGGTATTCACTGCCAGCACTACCAGGCATATATATTATGTAAATATACAAGCTTAACACATAAACAAAATACACCTTACACATAAAGGCAACCAGCCTAAAAAACTGAAATAGGGGGCGCTAGAGGACTTTAATATTTTCTATCAGGTACCAATAGTATAATTCGTTTTATGGGTTAATGGTGTGGGTAAGATTCTGGTTAAATTATCACAGCCCAGAGAAGGCCTTGGTTTGTGCGATTGCCAAATGGATATCTTGGAGAGGCCAAAGATTTGTACAATTTTGTATATAAGAAATAATTTATAAAAATCTCCCCCATTTTACCATAATCTGAACCTAAAGGCCAACTACACTCTAAAAAGGAACTTTAAAAATGATATTCCTACCTCCAATATATATCACTGAGGAGCTACAGCACTTACAGTTGTTACCTGCCAGGTTAATCCTGGACTCTGCTGTATTAAAGATAGTGCTGAAGCCAGGGGGCAAAGTTTAATTTGTGCTGGTGCTCCTCACAGAAATAATATTGGGGAGGTAGGCATAAACATTCCTACTCCCTGACAAAGGTACTTTTAATTTAACTGTAAAAAACCACAGTTCTCCTTTAAAAGCACAAAGGTTCTAACAATAAAAGGTCACAGGAAATCAAACAGTAATTACTTGTTACCACTAAAAATGCAACTTGTCCCCTAGCAAACAGAGTGTAATGTACATTGTCACATTGTAGGAAATGCTTAATAGGAGCTTGTCCTAGTCTGTCCAATGGGGCCATACTGCAGCTGTTCCATGGAACAATTTAAAACCACATCTGGTTCATTGGCCTCAGCGCTCTGAAAGGCAATGAAAGAGTTAAAAGTGAAAATACAGATTAGCCAATACAGTGACAGAACCTTAAGTTGGTGGAAGGAAGTTACCTCCATGGTTAGGTTAATAAGTAAACAGGACGGTAATTTCGATACAGCTGGTTTGTCTGGAATAAAGAAAACAAATACACAGTGATAAACCAAAAAATACATACAATAAAATATACACACTCATATAACAAATAAACACAAATACATACAGCACACACATTTATCAAATACATACACACACACAAAACACACATCAAATATACATGCATACACACGCAGGCACACATACATACACCATAGGGTTAAAGAGAGGGTGTTAAGGTTGGACTTGTGTATGTCTTATTCAACTTCAATTACTATGTTACTTACACACAGGCATCCAAAACACCACACATAAAACATACATACCCATACATATACACACACACAGATTAGTGTGTACCTTTATTTGATAGTGAAGCGCCAGGACACATCAGTGACATGAGGGAGGACATCTCCCTATACTAAACACAAGGAACCCAGAGTGATGATCTAGAATGTAAATAACTCCGAGCGATTTACTAACGACAGGACTTACCTTTCTAGGAGGGTTTCCAGCGATCCTTTATTTTTCTGAAAAATAAAAGACCCCATGAAATATTCCGACCCGACCCACCAGCCCATCCCACAGACTGGGTGTCAGGACCTGGTACTCTGTCCAGAAGAACTCGATCCTGTCACTGTCCAGGCTGCATCTTCCAGGAATGTGCTTGTAGGGAGAGAGAGACATTGGGATGTGTGAGGACCTGATCCCAGAGGAACCGGCTTCACCAGGAGTCCCAGAGAAGGTCAGAGCCCCCTGCACTGTACCTTGGCCTGTCCGGTCTACATTGTTCTTCACAGCCTCCAGGACACACGTTGTGGCTGCAGTGTGACAGTGTTTAACCAGTGCTGGGTCAATGTGCTGCAGCTCCATGTCACCTAAACAAACACAAATACATCAGATGGATTCTTGAATGTAATACATCACCCCCATGTAATACAATCACCCCATGTGATACATTCACCCCCATGTAATACATTCACCCCCATGTGATACATTCACCCCCATGAGAACATTCCACCCCTTGTAAACATTCACCCCATGTGATACATTCACCCCATGTGATACATTCACCCCTATGTTAAACATTCACCCCATGTGATACATTCACCCCCATGAGATACAATCACCCCATGTGATACATTCACCCCATGTGATACCCATGTTTATATTCAACCCATGTGATACATTCACCCCTATGTAATAATTCACCCCATGTGATACATTCACCCCTGAAATACAATCACCCCATGTGATAACTTCACCCCCATGGATACCCATGTTATACATTCACCCCATGTGATACATTCACCCCATGTGATACATTCACCCCATGTGATACATTCCCCCCATTGTGATACATCCCCCATGTGATACATTCACCCCATGTAATACATTCACCCGTTATACATTCACCCCCATGTAATACATTCACACCATGTGATACATAACCCCCATGTAATACATTCAACCCATGTTATACATCACCCCCATGTAATACATTCACCCCATGTGATACATTGACCCCCATGTAATACATTCACCACATGTTAACATTCACCCCCCATGTAATACATTCACCCCCATGTAATACATTCATTATACTGAGTAATTGTCAAACTGCTTTTATTCCTATACGAACCGATGCAGACAGATTAAGACTGCAGTGATTAGTCAGTGATGTTTTTGTCAGGATCCCAAGTTCTATTGACACACTGCCCAAGACATCACACTAGCTGGGAACCCTCCAAGCTGCTAACTGGACAATCCCTGATGTACAATCAGTACATTAAACAGTTAAAAAACTGGTTCCTGGGCAGACATATGTGCAGTGCCCACCCTACACTGTATTTACACACTGAACTTGCACTGGCTATCGGGAGAACTAATAGATCCTAGTGGAACATTTATTTATATGTTATATTAAATATTTTTTTTCCAACGAATCTGACTGTATTTACCCTTTAATCCAGTTCTTTGTCAATTCTTCCACAAAGCAAGTGCACAGGGCGAGCTAATGCCCAGAGAGCAGATCAATGTAACAATTTATCTACATTTCCATCACCATTAACACAGGAAAGGTTGGTAGGTGCTTAGATGGGATCACTGGTAGAAATAAGATCCCTGGTCAGTCCTGTCAATAGGAATAAACCTACAGACTGAATAGAGAGAAGTGTAATGTACACATCTGCCCACTAGCAGTAACTTAGCAGCTCTGTCACTGAGGGAAAATCTTTAATGTATATTTTTTATTATGTTTTAATAATATCAAAACTTCCCAGTAAACATTGTATAGAAACATTGTGAACATTTTCATGTGGGTCTATGTTTGGATTAACCTTGTAATATCTCTCTATATAGAAAAACTATGTCACCCCACTGCCTTATCTAGCTCCCTGCATCCAATCTGATCATTAGCTGGGGCACACAGGTCATTTCTGTTGGAAAACATTGTATAGGTGATTATTAAAGGGCAACCACCCACAAATATCCTTTCTTATTCTTTATCTCTCTTGACCCACTATAGAGAGATTACACAGTCTCCATAAAACAGCAGCAATACGAAATCTATAGCCCACAGCAACTGGGATACTGTACGTTTCATTCTATTTTTATTAGCAGATTTTGTGTTTTTTTTTAATTTTTAGTTATGTTTTCCTTATCACTTAAATATTTTACAGAGGGTGAATGACACCAGGGTTAAATATCAAACCAACCAATCAGGATCTTTCAAATCAATTGATTAATGTAATAAAATAAAAAAAGAAATTTATTTAAAGGAATCGGTTATTTCCGTTTGTGAATCTGTTCATTTACTTCCTGATCTATAAATATACACAATGCATTTAATATTACTGACTATGAAATTTAATATACAGATTATGTTGCATTTATTTTACAGAACGGTGCAGCATTTAAATACAGACTATGTAGCATTCAATGTAGACGTGTAGAATTTAGTATACAGACTGTGTAACATTTAATGTAGACTGGGTAGAATTTTAGTATACAGAACTGTGTAGCATTTAATTCAGACTGTGTAGATTAATATACAGACGTGTAGCATTAATTACAGACTATGTAGATTAATGTAGACTGTGTAGAATTTAGTATACGGACTGTGTAGCATTTAATATACAGACTATGTAGCATTCAATGTAGACGTGTGTAGCATTAGTATACAGAAGATGGTAACATTAATGTAGACTGTGTAGAATTAGTATACAGACTAGCTAGCATTTAATATACAGACTGTGTAGAATTTAGTATACAGACTGTGTAGCATTTAATATACAGACGTGTAGAAATTAGTATACAGTGTGTAGCATTAATATACAGACTGTGTAGAGATTTAGTATAAAGGCTGTGTAGCATTTAATATACAGAGTTGTAGAATTAGTATAGACTGTGTAGCATTTAATATACAGACCGTGTAGTAGCTTTAATATACAGACTGTTGTAGCATTTAAATACAGACTGTATAGCTTAAATAGACTGTTGTAGATTTAAATACAGACTATGTAGCATTTAATATACAGACTGTGTAGCATTTAATATACAGACCGTGTAGCATTTAATGTAGACTGTGTAGAATTTAGTATACAGACTGTGTAGCATTTAATATAGACTGTGTAGCATTTAGTATACAGACTGTGTAGCATTTAATATAAATGCTAAATGTAGCATTTAATATACATACTGTGTAGCATTTATTTTACAGAACAGCATTGTAATATACAGATAATGTTGCATTTATTTTACAGAACGTGTAGCATTTAATATACAGACTATATGGCATTTAATTTACAGACCGTGTAGCATTTAATATACAGACTATGTGGCATTTAATATACAGACGTGTAGCATAATATACAGGCTGTCTAGCATTTATCGACGTGTAGCTTTATATACAGACTGTGTAGCATTTAATGTAGACTGTGTAGGATTTATTATACAGACTGTTTAGAATACAGAATGTGTAACATTTAATATACAGACTGCGTAGCAGTTTAATATACAGATTATGTAGCATTATTATACAGACTGTGTAATTTAATATACAGACTGTGTAATTAATATACAGACTGTGTAGCATTTTAATAAAATATGTAGTATTTATTATAGATGTTTAGCATTTTAATATACAGGCTGATGCATTTAATATACAAATTATGCAGCGTTTAATATAGACTGTGTAGCATTTTAATATACAGACTATGTAGCATTTTAATATACAGACCATGTAGCATTTTAATATACAGACCATGTAGCATTTTAATTTACAGACCATGTAGCATTTTAATATACAGATCGTGTAGCATTTTAATATACAGACTATGTAGCATTTTTATATACAGACCATGTAGCATTTTAATATACAGACCATGTAGCATTTTAATATACAGACATGTAGCATTAATATACAGACTATGTAGCATTTAATATACAGACTATGTACATTTAATATACAGACTATGTAGCATTTAATATACAGACTATGTAGCATTTTAATATACAGATAATTAGCCTTAATATAACGACTATGTAGCATTAATATACAGACTATGTAACATTTAATATACAGACTATGTAGCATTTAATATACAGACCATGTAGCATTTTATATTACAGACTATGTAGCATTTAATATACAGACTATGTAGCATTTAATATGCAGACTATGTAGCATTTTAATATACAGATGTATAGCATTTAATATAGACTGTGTAGCATTTAATATTGATTATGTAGCATGAATATAGACTATTAGCATTTAATTACAGATTTGTAGCATTTTATATTTATATTAAATAGAATTTAATATAGACGGTGTATCATTTATTATAGACTATGTAGCACTTTTATATACAGACTTTTGCATTAACAGACAGACTGTGTAGCATTTAATAGACAGTGTAGCATTTAATTTACATACTGTGTAGCATTTTAATATACAGACTATGTAGCATTTTAATATATAGACTGTGTAGCATTTTAATATATAGACTGTGTAGCATTGTAATATATAGACTGTGTAGCATTGTAATATACAGACTATGTAGCATTTTAATATATAGACTGTGTAGCATTCCATATAGACTATGTAGCATTTTAATATAGATGTGTGGCATTGTAATATACACAATGTGCCGCGTTTTATATACTGCCCTTGAAGCATTTTAACATACGGTGTATTTAATATACTGACTTGTGGCATGTAAATGGACAGACTATGCAACATTTTATATGAAGATGTATAGCATTAATGTACTGTGTATCATTTAATATACAGACTATGTAACATTTTATATATAGACTATGTATCATTTGTATATACAGATTATGCAGCATTTGTATATACAGATTATGCAGCATTTGAATATACTGTGTAGCATTGTAATATACAGACTGTGTAGCTTTATTTATATAGATCACGTATCATTTTAATAAACAGACTGTGTAAGCATTTTGACATACAGGCTATGTAAGCATTTTGATATACAGAATGTGTAGCATTTTCATATACAGAATGTGTAGCATTTTCATATACAGAACGGTGCATTTTCATATACAGAACGTGTAGCATTTTCATATACAAACTGTGTAGCATTTGTATACACAGAAGTGTTGCATTTAAAAAAACAGACTGTGTAAGTATTTTCATAAACAGAATGAGTAACATTTTTATATACAGGATGTGTAGCATTTTAATATACAGACTGTGTAAGCATTTCATTTACAGAATGAGTAGCATTTTCATATGCAGACTGTGTAGCATTTTTATATACAGAATGTGTAGCATTTTCATATACAGACTTTGTAGCATTTTTATATAAAGAATGTGTAGTATTTTCATTACTGACTGTGTAGCATTTTTATACAGAGAATGTAGCATTTTAATATACTATGTTTATATGTGTGCATTGTATATACAGAGTATTTAGAATTTTATCACAGACTGTGTAACATTCTAATATGCAGACTGTGCAGCATGTCATTTACAGACTGTGTAGCATTTAAATATACAAACTGTGTAGTATTTTGATTTACAGACATTGTAGCATTTTAATATACTTCCAGTGTAAAAGGTTACTATACAGACCATGTAGCGTTTTAACATACATAACAAAGTCTGTTTAATATACAGACTATGTAGCATTTAAATCTAAACTACGTAGCATTTTAATTTACAGTCTATGAAGCATTAATTATAGACAATGTAACATTTTAATATACAGATTATGTAGGACTTAATATACAGATTATATCACATTCAATATACAGACTGTGTAGCATTTAATATACAGACTATGTAGCATTTTATATACAGAGTGTGTAGCATTTAATATACAGACTGTATAGCATTAATATACAGTAACTATGTATCATTTAATATACAGACTATTTAGCATTTAACATACAGAGTGTGTAGCATTTAATATAGACTGTGTAGCATTTTAATATACAGACTGTGTAGCATTTAATATACAGACTGTTTAGCATTTAATATACAATACAGACTATTTAGCATTTAATATACAGACTATGTGGCATTTAATATACAGAGTGAGTAGCATTGAATATACAGACTGTGTAGCATTGCATATACAGACTGTATAGCATTTAATATACAGACTATGTAACATTTAATATACAGACTATGTAGCATTTAACATACAGAGTGTGTAGCATTTAATATACAGACTGTGTAGTTTATTTACAGACGGGTAAGCATTTAATATACAGACTGTATACTAAATTCTACACAGTCTGTATATTAAATGCTACACAGTCTGTATACTAAATTCTACACAGTCTGTATATTAAATGCTATAAAGCTACCCAGGTCTGTATATATAAAATGTACATAGTCTGTATATTAAAATGCTAATGATTCTGTATATTAAATGAATGACTACTGTCTGTATATTAAAATGCTACATGGTCTGTATATTAAAATGCTACATGGTCTGTATATAAATGCTACATAGTCTGTATATTAAAATGCTGACACAGTCTATATTAAACGCTGCATTAATTGTATATTAAATGCATCAGCCTGATATTAAATGCTAACAATCTAAATAAATACTACATAGTTTATTAAAATGCTACACAGTCTGTATATAAATTACACGTCTGTATATTAAATTCACGTCTGTATAATAAATGCTACATAATCTGTATATAACTGTACGCAGTCTGTATATTAAATGTTACACATTCTGTATTCTAAACAGTCTGTATAATAAATCCTACACAGTCTACATTAAATGCTACACAGTCTGTATATTAAATGCTACACAGTCTGTATATTAAATGCTAGACAGCCTGTATATTAAATGCTACACGGTCTGTATATTAAATGCCACATAGTCTGTATATTAAATGCTACACGGTCTGTAAATTAAATGCCATATAGTCTGTATTTAAATGCTACACGTTCTGTAAAATAAATGCAACATTATCTGTATATTACAATGGTTCTGTAAAAAAATGCTACACAGTATGTATATAAATGCTAATTTAGCATTTATATTAAATGCTACACAGTCTGTATACTAATGCTACACAGTCTATATTAAATGCTACACAGTCTGTATACTAATCAACAGTCTAAATAAATGCTACACGGTCTGTATATTAAATGCTACACAGTCTGTATATTAAATGCTACATAGTCTGTATATTAAATGCTACACAGTCTGTATATTAAATGCTATACAGTCTGTATATTAAATGCTACACAGTCTGTATATTAAATGCTACACGGTCTGTATATTAAATGCTACACAGTCTATACTAAATTCTACACAGTCTGTATATTAAATGCTACACAGCCTGTATACTAAATTCTACACAGTCTGTATATTAAATGCTACACAGTCTGTATACTAAATTCTACACAGTCTGTATATTAAATGCTACACAGTCTGTATACTAAATTCTACACAGTCTGTATATTAAATGCTAGCTAGTCTGTATACTAAATTCTACACAGTCTACATTAAATGTTACACAGTCTGTATACTAAATGCTACACAGTCTACATTGAATGCTACATAGTCTGTATATTAAATGCTACACAGTCCGTATACTAAATTCTACACAGTCTACATTGAATGCTACATAGTCTGTATATTAAC
>CM033474.1:43537496-43587496 GCA_019447015.1 Hymenochirus boettgeri
TAAAGCTACCCAGGTCTGTATATTAAAATGCTACATAGTCTGTATATTAAAATGCTAATGATTCTGTATATTAAATGAATGTACACATGTCTGTATATTAAAATGCTACATGGTCTGTATATTAAAATGCTACATGGTCTGTATATTAAATGCTACATAGTCTGTATATTAAAATGCGACACAGTCTATATTAAACGCTGCATAATTGTATATTAAATGCATCAGCCTGTATATTAAATGCTAACAATCTAAATAAATACTACATAGTTTATTAAAATGCTACACAGTCTGTATATAAATTACACGTCTGTATATTAAATTCACAGTCTGTATATAAATGCTACATAATCTGTATATAACTGCTACGCAGTCTGTATATTAAATGTTACACATTCTGTATTCTAAACAGTCTGTATAATAATCCTACACAGTCTACATTAAATGCTACACAGTCTGTATATTAAATGCTACACAGTCTGTATTAAATGCTAGACAGCCTGTATATTAAATGCTACACGGTCTGTATATTAAATGCCACATAGTCTGTATATTAAATGCTACACGGTCTGTAAATTAAATGCCATATAGTCTGTATATTAAATGCTACACGTTCTGTAAAATAATGCAACATTATCTGTATATTACAATGCTGTTCTGTAAAATAAATGCTACACAGTATGTATATAAATGCTAATTTAGCATTTATATTAAATGCTACACAGTCTGTATACTAAATGCTACACAGTCTATATTAAATGCTACACAGTCTGTATACTAATAAATCTACACATAATGCTACACGGTCGTTATTAAATGCTACCAGTCTGTATATTAAATGCTACATAGTCGTATATTAAATGCTACACAGTCTGTATATTAAATGTATACAGTCGTAATTAAATGCTACACAGTCTGTATATAAATGCTACACGGTCTGTATATTAAATGCTACACAGTCTATACTAAATTCTACACATGTCTGTAGTATTAAATGCTACACGCAGACTGTGTAGCATTTAATATACAGACTGTGTAGCATTTAATATACAATACAGACTATTTAGCATTTAATATACAGACTATGTAGCATTTAATATACAGTGTGTAGCATTTAATATACAGACTATGTAGCATTTAATATACAGATTATGCTGTATTTAATATACAGACTATGTAGCATTTAATATACAGAGTGTGTAGCATTTAATATACAGACTATGTAGCATTTAATATACAGACTGTAGCATTTAATATACAGACTGTATAGCATTTAATATACAGACTGTATAGCATTTAATATACAGACTGTATAGCATTTAGTATACAGGCTATGTAGCATTTAATATACAGACTGTGTGGCATTTAATATACAGACTATGTAGCTTTTAATTTTCAGACTAGGTAGCATTTAATATACAGAGTGTGTTGCATTTAATATACAGACTGTGTAGCATTTAATATACAGAGCGTGTAGCATTTAATATAGAGACTGTGTAGCATTTACTATACAGACTGTGTAGTATTTACTATACAGACTATGTAGCATTTGATATGCAGACTATGTAGCATTTGATATACAGACTATGTAGCATTTGATATACAGACTGTGCAGCATTTACTATACAGGCTATGTAGCATTTAATAAATAGACAGTGTATCATTTATTATACAGACGATGTAGCATTTAATATTCAGAATGTGTAGCATTTAATATATAGACTGCAGCATTTGATATACAAACTGTCTAGCATTTAATATACAGACTGTGTAGCTTTTAATATACAGACTATAGCTTTTAATATACAGACTGTGTAGCATTTAATATACAGACTGTGTAGCATTTACTATACAGACTGTGTAGCATTTGATATACAGACTGTGCAGCATTTACTATACAGGCTATGTAGCATTTAATAAATAGACTGTGTAGCATTTATTATACAGACGATGTAGTATTTAATATACAGAATGTGTAGCATTTAATATACATACAGACTGCAGCATTTAATATACAAACTGCAGAATTTAATATACAGACTGTGTGGCATTTAATATACAGACTGTGTAGCATTATTTAATATACAGACTGTGTAGCATTTAATATACAGACCGTGTAGCTTTTAATATACAGACTATGTAGCATTTAATATACAGGATATGTAGCATGTAATATACAGACTATGCAGTATTTAATATACAGACTATGCAGAATTTAATATATAGACTGTGTAACATTTAATATACAAACTGTGTAGCATTTAATATACAGACTGTGTAGCATTTAACATACAGACTGTGTAACATTTAATATACAGACTGTGTAGCATTTAATATACAGACTGTGTAGCATTTAATATACGGACTATGTAGCATTTAATATATAGACTATGTAGCATTTACTATATAGACTATGTAGCATTTACTATATAGACTATGTAGCATTTACTATATAGACTATGTAGCATTTTATATACAGACTATGTAGTATTTAATATACAGACTATGTAGCATTTAATATACAGACTGTGTAGCATTTAATATACAAACTGTAACTAGAAGTGGGTTTCCCAGTCATTCCATATATTAAAGGGCCAGTAGTACATTTAGTCACTTTGCTTTTTTCGCAAATCAAACTTAGAATTCAAATCAGTAACTGTGTTGTGGACATAACACACTCAATTTAATAAAATCACAAAGACAAAAAGTAATGTAATAAATTAACATTTACAGTAATTGCTAAACAAACTGCACTTCTACAAAGTACCCAAATGTATCAATCACACCGGGGAAAGGTCAGGGCTACAAATACCTGAATTGCAACAGGATTTTACAATATGCGACTCTAAAGCTGCAACAAAATTAATAAAGCACCAGGAATCCTCTCACCACATTAACCAACAAACCAGTTCCTGTAACAATGTATCCATTCACAGGGTCAGTTGTACAGAGCCTGCAAGCAATGCCACCAGTCCCAGCTACTAGTTACTGTGGTCACAATGCTATGGGCAGTGACTGCATTATTTCTAATGGGTTCATTTAATCAGCACCGACACATCCATGTTATGACAAGAACAAATTATACTAAATTTATTTGTCTGTTCCTTGGTCTCCATCAATGGCTACTTATGTAACAATAACCAGACCATTGTCAGGGAGACACAATCAGTTCCATCTAATGTAAACATAATTGATCCAAGAGGAATTTGTACCATTTTGTGATATTTTAGTGAATCAATAATTGACAGGAGAGACAATGGGTCTGACCAGAGCTCAGCAGACAGTGGGTGGAATCTATGGAAAGGATGTGGAACACACTGCTGGTTATTACTGGGAAATATCAGAGATGCAGGTCTAGGCCCCATGCTGGAAGGTTATTATTGGGATCTGTACCCAGTGCAATAAAAAACACCAGTCACAATCAAATTCTGGGTTGGCTAAAACCAAATTTTCCTACCGATCTGTAAAGTTACAGCAGCAGAATGAGACTGGGCCAGGAGCTCCCCCTCCTACCACCAAGGAACTGCCAGAAATACACATGTCTTCTCTCCTGGTGAGCTGCCAGAGCAGGTTTACACACAGACACGGGCAGGTCAGGGATTGGTCGCTAGTCCCCCCCATGCACAGCTACCCTGTGAGAAATGGACTGTGGGGAACACAAATGCCATTGGCCTACATTATACAAACATATAGAACTGTGCATGGAGGGTGACCTTTATTCTAAGTGCAATGATAATCCTAATGTCACCCAACAATGTTCTTGTCACAGACATCAAAGCAAATATATCAAACTTATCGGATATACCAGTACAAACATACAGATACAAAAGTAACAAGGTATCCAGCAAAACACAGCACATTACCAGCACTGATACAATGTAACCAGTGTCCATATTACACGGGGAAATAATATAACCACTGTCCATATTACACTCATACAATGTCACCACTGTCAATATTACACTGATACAATGTAACCACTGTCCATATTACACTGATACAATGTAACCACTGTCCCTATTACACTGATACAATGTAACCACTGTCCATATTACACTGATACAATGTAACCACTGTCCATATTACACTTATACAATGTAACCACTGTCCATATTACACTGATACAATGTAACCACTGTCCATATTACACTGATACAATGTAACCACTGTCCATATAACACGGATACAATGTAACTTCTGTCCATATTACACTGATACAATGTAACCACTGTCCATATTACACTGGGATAAATGTAACCACTGTCCATATTAAACACTGATACAATGTAACCCCTGTCCATATTACACTGATACAATGTAACCCTCCCTTCCATTTTAGACTGATACAATGTAACCCTGTCCATTTTACGCTGATACAATGTAACCACTGTCCATATTACACTGTGATATAATGTAACCACTGTCCATATTACACTGTGATATAATGTAACCACGTCCATATTTACACTGTGATTAATGTAACCACTGTCCATATTACACTAATATAATGTACCCACTGTCCCTTATTACACTGATACAATGTAACCCCTGTCCATTTTACACTGATACAATGTAACCCCGTCCATATTACAATGGGATATAATTTAACCACTGTCCATATTACACTGATGCAATGTAACCACTGTCCATATTACACTGTGATATAATGTCACCAACACTGTCCTTACCTGTGATATATGTAACCACTGTCCCATTTACACTGTGATACGATGTAACCACTGTCCATATTACACTGTGATACTAAATGTAACCACTGTCCATATTACACTGTGATACTAAATGTAACCACTGTCCATATTACACTGTGATACTAAATGTAACCACTGTCCATATTACACTGTGATACTATGTAACCACTGTCCCATATACCTGTGAATCTATGTCCATGTCCCCATATTACGCTGTGATACAATGTAACCACTGTCCATATTACACTGTGATACTAAATGTAACCACTGTCCATATTACACTGTAATACTAAATGTAACCAATGTCCCCATATTACACTGTGATACAATGTAACCACTGTCCATATTACACTGTGATACTAAATGTAACCACTGTCCATACTACGCAGTGATACTAAATGTAACCACTGTCCATATTACACTGTAATACTAAATATAACCACTGTCCCCATATTTTTTTTTTAAAAAAAACACTGTGATACAATGTTAACCACTGTCCATATTACACTTGATACTAATGTAACCACTGTCCATATTAACTGTGATACTAAATGTAACCCACTGTCCCCTATTACAACCGCTGTGATACAATGTAACCACTGTCCATATTACACTGTGATACTAAATGTACCACTGTCCCATATTACAACACTGTGATAACGATGTAACCACTGGTCCATATTACACTGTGATACATGTAACCACTTGTCATATTACACTGTGGATACTAATGTACCACTGTCCATATTACAACTGGGTGATACTAATGTAACCACTGTCATATTACACTGTGATACATGTAACCACTGTCCATATTACACTGTGATACTAAATGTAACCATGTCATAATGTGTTAGAGAGGGATCACTATTGGTAAATGTGTTAGAGAGGGATTACTATTGGTAAATGTGTTAGAGAGGGATCACTATTGGTAAATATTGTAACATTGTTTAGAGTGTTATAGTTCAGTAGAAACACCACAGTGAAATACAGTTGTTGTGCAGAGCTTGAATCAATCTTCTCCCTTAAATTTCCAACCAATAATAGATCATTAGGAGATCCATTGGATCATTCTAAAATTAAAGTTATCACTCTGTCTTTCAATACTCACCCTCCCCATTAACTCACAGCTGTCACCAGGGATTCTGTTAGAGAGGGATCACTATTGGTAAATGTGTTAGAGAGGGATCACTATTGGTAAATGTGTTAGAGAGGGATCACTATTGGTAAATGTGTTAGAAAGGGATCACTATTGGTAAATGTGTTAGAGAGGGATCACTCTTGGTAAATGTGTTACAGAGGGATCACTCTTGGTAAATGTGTTACAGAGGGATCACTATTGGTAAATGTGAGGTCCTATAAAGAACCCAGACTATCCTGTCATGTTTCAATCTTATTACATTTTATCAGTACAGGACACAGGTTCATGGATTCTATGAGGTATATTGCTTAAATAATGTAATAAACCATTAACTAACTCACTTTATTGTTTCAGAGAAATGGGAATGGAATTTTTTTCCTTATTATATAGAGCAGGGATAAACAACCAGTAGATCTCCAGATGTTTGAAAACTACAACTCCCAGCATTCCTCTACAAGCACTTTGTAGTTAGGGAATTCTGGGAGTTGTAGTTTTCAAACATCTGGAGATCTATTGGTTGCCTATCCCTGTTCTATAGATATCCCCTCCCTGCGCAGCACACAGCAGCTCTCCTTTTTGTCTATTGAGAGGGGAGGGGTGGAGTTAAGTGAGAGTGAGAAGAATGTTTTTACTAAGACTATCACTAAGGAAGTGACTTACACATCTTGCAACTTCCTACTAACACTGCTGTAAATCTAATATTAAGCACACCATTGGATACAACACTAACAGGGAAGTGAGAAATATGTTCCTTTGTAAGCTTCCATTGCTTCCCTGTAAAACTTCCTGGGGTGTGGCTAAACAGTCCCTTTGAAGATTCCATTACAAAACACGAGTGGGGACTACTAAGTACTTTTATATATTTATTTATAGATTGTGCCTTATTTACATTTCTATATACTTTAATGTCATTACTACATATTTGTTAATATTGATATAACTACTTATTACTTAAACAACATATAAAACACTGTCCCTGTGTATATTACTTTTAGCCACCCCCACCAACAAAGTACCTCCGAAAAACCCAATGTATTCCCCATAAAATTATGAATTTATTTATATGATATAAGGGATAATACAATGTTGCCAGTCAGCTATACAACCTTCAGGATTTCTTAATGTCCCTATTCCTGCTCACTAAGTTCCATCACGTTGTAGTAGGTACAGTAAGTCGGTATATAAACCCAGTCTCCGCAATCATCTCAGGCAACTGCAGGGTTAATGTCACAGGGCAGACTGGATACATTTTTGCAACAAACAAAATGCTGCTGCTCGCTCACTCACTGCTCAATTAACAATGTAACAATCTATAGAACAATGTAACAATCTATAGAACAGTCTATGTAACAGTCTATGGACACCAGTAGAAGAGAAACAGCAGACAGCACTGAGCAGTTCAAAAAGGGGATTCCAGGCACCAGTAATCCCCCCCCTAAACACGCCCCTGGCAGTGACTGCCCTCAGAAGACACATCTTCAGAAGGCTTCATATTCAAATGTTCATTAAATGACATGGGGCCCTGTTTTAAGTCAAGTGATTAGCCTTTTAGTGAATTAATTTTAACATTTTGAAGCAAAAGTTCTTTTTTCCATTAGGTGGCAGCATAATATTGCCTGATACAGTCAGTCTTCTTGCTTGAAATGGACCAGTGAAATAAGTACTGTAACTAAAGGCAATTCATTTTGTTTACTACAAAGAAAAAAAACAGTATTTTTGAGATTTTTGTTGCAAAGAAACAACTTGGTTTCCTTTGATTTCATGTAGACCAATTTATTAATTTTAAGCAATTTTTTTATAGCCTAAATGCTTTAGAAAGAAAGAGAGAATACAAGCTACAGTATTTTCTAGATGTCTAAACTGTTTTTAGGTATAATGATCTAATCTCATTTCCATGTACTACAGTAATGTAATTAATGTATGCACTATGTGCAGCCATGATTTGAAGTTGTATAGTTACTTGTCTAGTTAATACAGATTTGATTAATCTCTGCTGCCTTTTCACCAGACCAACTGTCTGCCATGTACAATGCTGTTTTGACACCTTACCCTGGGCAGTTTCGATAACACCCTTAGCCTCAATGCATCCACACCTTGCATTCAGGAGGTCCCTAACACCTGGCTGTCATATGCTAATTGGGACTTTCCAGGGTACCTATATTGCCAACAGATTCTTGTACAAGTCATTCTGAATTGAGAAAGCCAGTCGGATGACTAGAAAAACATATTCAAGAACTAAACTAAGTCCAGTTGATCTAACGGACTATAACAGATAGGATTTTCTCATGGAGCTGTGAAACAAACAAATAAATAAACCAGGTCCCAAACAGGTGTTAAACAAAGCGTTGAAAACTCTACAATCTCTGTACGGTTGCCACTAGAACTTTTGAAAAGGTTGTTTTTCGGCACAATTGTAAATTCTTTGCAAACCGTGAAATGTCAGTGCTGAACTGGTGCCAACACAGTTTGCTTGACTTGTGCTCTGATTACGACTCTAAGGTGCTGATGCAATAAGAATAAGAATGTATACAAACGGCAGGTTCACCCAACTTTTTTGGCACTGCCAATAGCAAAAAACTAACTTGGTAGTTTGGCTCCTGTCTTAAGTCCTGTCTTAAAGTCGCACACCCATCCAGGTTTGAGTCCTCCATTTGGCTGTCCAGGTTTAGCAAGTTAAAAAAAAAAATAAAAAATCTGCACCTGTTTACCCTCACTGCTGTAGGATAGGTACAGACACTGACTGCTTAACAGTAACTAATATATAAAAATTTGTCTGTATATGAATATAACCGCATGTTTGAAATAAGATTTACCAATACCAGGTATTGCAGGATTGCAGGTTCTCTGCTCCTCGTCAAGTTCAGCTTCCCATTCCATATAAACAATAAAATAAAGAGTATACAGACCGCTTCGTACCCAGGACAAATGCGCGGGAAACCCATGCTTTATTCAACAGCTCATATAAAAAACGAATGCAGCTATATAAAAAAAATAACAGCTATATAAAAACGAATGCACGTGTATTAAGGAAGAGAAGTCTGACGCATTTCATGTCATAAACGCCCCTTCCTCAGAGACTGCCATGTGCATTTGTTTTTATATACAGTATATCACTATATGAGTAGAGATAGGATCCGGGTCCGACATGAAACCCTCGGTTCCGAAATCCGAATGATCCGTCGGAATCTGGAAGGATCGTCTGGATTCCGGGATTTCGCAGAGCATTTTCGAAAATTATCGAAAATAGCCTCAAACCTTCGATACTCCTCAAAAATGAATTCCGTTTTTGGATCTTTGGGATTTTCCAGAGATCCGGGAAAATAGTCTCAAACCTTCGATACTCCTCAAAAATGAATTCCGTTTTTGGATCTTTGGGATTTTCCAGAGATCCGGGAATCCGAAAACGGAACTAAACTAGTTAGTTTCAGCAATCTCTATATAAAAGTTATGTAAAGCCTGGATTTACATACCGCGCATCTGAGTCCTGAATACTGAGTGGTCTGTATCCTCCTTATATGATTGGTTACCATTTTATCAGTGCCAATTTCCCAAGCATTTACCAGTGTCAGTGTTCCAAGCATTTTACCAATGTGTGTGTGTCACCATTTTATCAATGCCAGTTTTTTAAGTAATTACCAGTGTGCCACCATTTTATCTATGCCAGTTTTTTAAGCATTTTACCAGTGTGTAAAATTTTGTCTGTTTGCCAGGCATTTTATCAGTGTTTTTGTGCCACTATGTTAATATTGCCAATTTAGAATTTGTCAGTGGACCAAGCATTTTACTTGTAGTCTTACAATATGTAAGCTCCCCCATTCCCATTATCAGCACCATCCTCCCCCATTCCCATGGTCGGCACCATGCTTCCCCATTCCCATGGTCATTGTAACATTGTTTAGAGTGTTATAGTTCAGTAGAAACACCACAGTGAAATACAGTTGTTGTGCAGAGCTTGAATCAATCTTCTCCCTTAAATTTCCAACCAATAATAGATCATTAGGAGATCCATTGGATCATTCTAAAATTAAAGTTATCACTCTGTCTTTCAATACTCACCCTCCCCATTAACTCACAGCTGTCACCAGGGATTCTGTTAGAGAGGGATCACTATTGGTAAATGTGTTAGAGAGGGATCACTATTGGTAAATGTGTTAGAGAGGGATCACTATTGGTAAATGTGTTAGAAAGGGATCACTATTGGTAAATGTGTTAGAGAGGGATCACTCTTGGTAAATGTGTTACAGAGGGATCACTCTTGGTAAATGTGTTACAGAGGGATCACTATTGGTAAATGTGAGGTCCTATAAAGAACCCAGACTATCCTGTCATGTTTCAATCTTATTACATTTTATCAGTACAGGACACAGGTTCATGGATTCTATGAGGTATATTGCTTAAATAATGTAATAAACCATTAACTAACTCACTTTATTGTTTCAGAGAAATGGGAATGGAATTTTTTTCCTTATTATATAGAGCAGGGATAAACAACCAGTAGATCTCCAGATGTTTGAAAACTACAACTCCCAGCATTCCTCTACAAGCACTTTGTAGTTAGGGAATTCTGGGAGTTGTAGTTTTCAAACATCTGGAGATCTATTGGTTGCCTATCCCTGTTCTATAGATATCCCCTCCCTGCGCAGCACACAGCAGCTCTCCTTTTTGTCTATTGAGAGGGGAGGGGTGGAGTTAAGTGAGAGTGAGAAGAATGTTTTTACTAAGACTATCACTAAGGAAGTGACTTACACATCTTGCAACTTCCTACTAACACTGCTGTAAATCTAATATTAAGCACACCATTGGATACAACACTAACAGGGAAGTGAGAAATATGTTCCTTTGTAAGCTTCCATTGCTTCCCTGTAAAACTTCCTGGGGTGTGGCTAAACAGTCCCTTTGAAGATTCCAAACACGAGTGGGGACTACTAAGTACTTTTATATATTTATTTATAGATTGTGCCTTATTTACATTTCTATATACTTTAATGTCATTACTACATATTTGTTAATATTGATATAACTACTTATTACTTAAACAACATATAAAACACTGTCCCTGTGTATATTACTTTTAGCCACCCCCACCAACAAAGTACCTCCGAAAAACCCAATGTATTCCCCATAAAATTATGAATTTATTTATATGATATAAGGGATAATACAATGTTGCCAGTCAGCTATACAACCTTCAGGATTTCTTAATGTCCCTATTCCTGCTCACTAAGTTCCATCACGTTGTAGTAGGTACAGTAAGTCGGTATATAAACCCAGTCTCCGCAATCATCTCAGGCAACTGCAGGGTTAATGTCACAGGGCAGACTGGATACATTTTTGCAACAAACAAAATGCTGCTGCTCGCTCACTCACTGCTCAATTAACAATGTAACAATCTATAGAACAATGTAACAATCTATAGAACAGTCTATGGACACCAGTAGAAGAGAAACAGCAGACAGCACTGAGCAGTTCAAAAAGGGGATTCCAGGCACCAGTAATCCCCCCCCTAAACACGCCCCTGGCAGTGACTGCCCTCAGAAGACGCATCTTCAGAAGGCTTCATATTCAAATGTTCATTAAATGACATGGGGCCCTGTTTTAAGTCAAGTGATTAGCCTTTTAGTGAATTAATTTTAACATTTTGAAGCAAAAGTTCTTTTTTCCATTAGGTGGCAGCATAATATTGCCTGATACAGTCAGTCTTCTTGCTTGAAATGGACCAGTGAAATAAGTACTGTAACTAAAGGCAATTCATTTTGTTTACTACAAAGAAAAAAAACAGTATTTTTGAGATTTTTGTTGCAAAGAAACAACTTGGTTTCCTTTGATTTCATGTAGACCAATTTATTAATTTTAAGCAATTTTTTTATAGCCTAAATGCTTTAGAAAGAAAGAGAGAATACAAGCTACAGTATTTTCTAGATGTCTAAACTGTTTTTAGGTATAATGATCTAATCTCATTTCCATGTACTACAGTAATGTAATTAATGTATGCACTATGTGCAGCCATGATTTGAAGTTGTATAGTTACTTGTCTAGTTAATACAGATTTGATTAATCTCTGCTGCCTTTTCACCAGACCAACTGTCTGCCATGTACAATGCTGTTTTGACACCTTACCCTGGGCAGTTTCGATAACACCCTTAGCCTCAATGCATCCACACCTTGCATTCAGGAGGTCCCTAACACCTGGCTGTCATATGCTAATTGGGACTTTCCAGGGTACCTATATTGCCAACAGATTCTTGTACAAGTCATTCTGAATTGAGAAAGCCAGTCGGATGACTAGAAAAACATATTCAAGAACTAAACTAAGTCCAGTTGATCTAACGGACTATAACAGATAGGATTTTCTCATGGAGCTGTGAAACAAACAAATAAATAAACCAGGTCCCAAACAGGTGTTAAACAAAGCGTTGAAAACTCTACAATCTCTGTACGGTTGCCACTAGAACTTTTGAAAAGGTTGTATTTCGGCACAATTGTAAATTCTTTGCAAACCGTGAAATGTCAGTGCTGAACTGGTGCCAACACAGTTTGCTTGACTTGTGCTCTGATTACGACTCTAAGGTGCTGATGCAATAAGAATAAGAATGTATACAAACGGCAGGTTCACCCAACTTTTTTGGCACTGCCAATAGCAAAAAACTAACTTGGTAGTTTGGCTCCTGTCTTAAGTCCTGTCTTAAAGTCGCACACCCATCCAGGTTTGAGTCCTCCATTTGGCTGTCCAGGTTTAGCAAGTTAAAAAAATAAATAAAAAATCTGCACCTGTTTACCCTCACTGCTGTAGGATAGGTACAGACACTGACTGCTTAACAGTAACTAATATATAAAAATTTGTCTGTATATGAATATAACCGCATGTTTGAAATAAGATTTACCAATACCAGGTATTGCAGGATTGCAGGTTCTCTGCTCCTCGTCAAGTTCAGCTTCCCATTCCATATAAACAATAAAATAAAGAGTATACAGACCGCTTCGTACCCAGGACAAATGCGCGGGAAACCCATGCTTTATTCAACAGCTCATATAAAAAACGAATGCAGCTATATAAAAAAAATAACAGCTATATAAAAACGAATGCACGTGTATTAAGGAAGAGAAGTCTGACGCATTTCATGTCATAAACGCCCCTTCCTCAGAGACTGCCATGTGCATTTGTTTTTATATACAGTATATCACTATATGAGTAGAGATAGGATCCGGGTCCGACATGAAACCCTCGGTTCCGAAATCCGAATGATCCGTCGGAATCTGGAAGGATCGTCTGGATTCCGGGATTTCGCAGAGCATTTTCGAAAATTATCGAAAATAGCCTCAAACCTTCGATACTCCTCAAAAATGAATTCCGTTTTTGGATCTTTGGGATTTTCCAGAGATCCGGGAAAATAGTCTCAAACCTTCGATACTCCTCAAAAATGAATTCCGTTTTTGGATCTTTGGGATTTTCCAGAGATCCGGGAATCCGAAAACGGAACTAAACTAGTTAGTTTCAGCAATCTCTATATAAAAGTTATGTAAAGCCTGGATTTACATACCGCGCATCTGAGTCCTGAATACTGAGTGGTCTGTATCCTCCTTATATGATTGGTTACCATTTTATCAGTGCCAATTTCCCAAGCATTTACCAGTGTCAGTGTTCCAAGCATTTTACCAATGTGTGTGTGTCACCATTTTATCAATGCCAGTTTTTTAAGTAATTACCAGTGTGCCACCATTTTATCTATGCCAGTTTTTTAAGCATTTTACCAGTGTGTAAAATTTTGTCTGTTTGCCAGGCATTTTATCAGTGTTTTTGTGCCACTATGTTAATATTGCCAATTTAGAATTTGTCAGTGGACCAAGCATTTTACTTGTAGTCTTACAATATGTAAGCTCCCCCATTCCCATTATCAGCACCATCCTCCCCCATTCCCATGGTCGGCACCATGCTTCCCCATTCCCATGGTCAAATGTGTTAGAAAGGGATCACTATTGGTAAATGTGTTAGAAAGGGATCACTATTGGTAAATCTGTGAGGTTCTATATAGAACCCAGACTATTCTGTCATGTTTAAATCTTATTACATTTATCAGTTCAGGACACAGGTTCATGGCTTCTATGGGGTCCATTGCTTAAATAATGTAATAACCCATTAACAAATGAACTTCATTGTTTAAGAGAAATGGGCATGGAGATGTTTTCCTTTCAGTCCACCTATCATATAGAGCAGGGATAAGCAACCAGTAGATCTCCAGATGTTTGAAATCTACAATTCCCAGCATTCCTCTACAAGCACTCTGTAGTTGGGGAATTAAAACTACAATTCCCAGCATTCCTCTACAAGCACACTGTAGTTAAGGAATTCAAACTACAACTCCCAGCATTCCTCTACAATCACTCTGTAGTTAGGGAATTCTGGGAGTTGTAGTTTCCAAAACATCTGGAGATCTACTGGTTGCCTATCCCTGATCTATAGATGTCTCTTACTGTCCAGCAAACAGCAGCTCTTCTTTGTTTCTATTAAGGGGGGGTGAGATGTGTGAGATATGTGACATATAAGTCTTGCATCTTCCTACTAACACTCAGAATTTTTTTTTGAATCGCTAACACTACTGTTAATCTAATATTAAGCACACCATTGGATACAACACTAAAAGGGAAGTGAGAAATGTGTTCCTTTGTAAGCTTCCATTGCCTCCCTGTAAAACTTCCTGGGGTGTGGCTTAACACTCCATTTTGAAGATTCCATTACAAACAGGAGTGGGGACTACTAAGTATTTTTATTTATTTATCTATTTTGCCTTATTTACATTTCTATATACTTTATTGTCATTACTACATATTTGTTAATATTGATATAACTATTTATTTAGTGCCTAAACAACACATAAACACTGTCCCTATGTATATTACTTTTACCCACCCCCACCAACATAGTACCTCCGAAAAACCCAATGTATTCCCCATGAAATTATAAATTTATTTATATAATATATATAAGGGATAAGGGATATATATACACATGTATCAACAGCACTCCTCCAATCAAATATACTCTGGTGCATTGCTCACAGGGAATTTAGCTGTATTTCCCCAATTAATATACTCAGTATATAAAGCAGCACTCACGAGATTTGCAATTCATATCCATATACGTTTATTTGTATTCAACAAATGAGTAATGCTTGGGGGCCACATGCTCCCTTCTTCAGACTCATGCAAAAAGTTAATAAGTGATTAACTTTTTGCATGAGCCTGAAGAAGGGAGCATGTGGCTCCCGAAAGGTTGCTCATTTGTTGAATACAAATAAACGTAAATGGAAATGAATTGCAAATCTCGTGAGTGCTGCTTTATATACTGAGTATATATATATATATACACTAGCAAAAGTGTGCCCTTTGGTGCACAATGGAAATCATGTGTGTGCATGTTTTGCTATGTGTGGATATAGAATCTTTACATAGGTATATTTTAAACTGTTACTCAGACAGTCACCAGCTTCCAGAGGAACCAAATAGGATAATCATGCAGGTCTGAGAGTAGACCCAGGCAATCCTGCTACACTGTGTGGTTAAAACTAAACATGCTAGGTTAATACTTATTAGTATTCACCACGGCAAGTGGTGTTGGTACCTCATATATTATAACAGAACGTACCTCACAGCATCATGTTATTGTAATAGCATTGCCCTAATAATCTAATGTATAAACAAACATTTCTCATTCCCAGTTTACCTAAAGAAATTAATTTATCTTTTATATACTCTTTTATACAGATCTAATTGGAAAAAAAAATAGCTTCAGAGCAATTTTTAATAACTGATAACTGCTTTTTATTTCAGTATTACAGTAAATCCTTGGTATACCTGCCTGGCTTTACCACTAAGCAAAAGGCTAAGGACTTGCAAGTGAGCACCTTCATCCCAACCATTAATAGTGGTTGCCAATTCAAATTGTTCTAGCCAATCAGTCCACTCCCTAGTTACCCCATCAAATGGATCAGGTTTAAAAATAGTTTTGGCAATTGGGCTTGGTAGAGTCTAATTGGGGAATTTCATCTACAGGTACAAGGACAGGAGGATTTAAACCAATACTTTCAGTAGCAGCCTCCATAGCTTAATACAGAGAATAAATATACAGAGAAAACAGGGAGAATAAATGGTATTACCAGCACCGCTACCACCAATTTGTACCAGATCACTGCTTTATGGAAGGATTATATGTAGCATGGCACACAGTGGGTTACTCTGGTGGTCTGGCACAAAGCAGACAGTGCACATAAACAGGTTCCTCACATAACATGTGCAATAATCAGAGGTGTCCCTGTCTATGGTGCACCACTTAGAATATTGACCAGGCCTGTATATTGTGTGTCCTTGTAAGTTGGTGTACACTTATCTGTTGCCTCAGAGTTTGTATCCAATAAGGTAAATTGTCTGTCCAATAATCTGTCCTCCCAACAGGTGGTAACAGGATCTTATACACCGGGTCTTACACACAGGATCTTACACACAGGGTCTTATGTGCAGGATCTCATACACAGGATCTTATATGCAGGGTCTTATACGCAGGATCTCATACACAGGATCTTATATGCAGGGTCTTATATGCAGGGTCTTATACGCAGAATCTTATATGCGGGGTCTTATATGCAGGGTCTTATATGCAGGGTCTTATACGCAGAATCTTATATGCGGGGTCTTATATGCAGGGTCTTATACGCAGGATCTTATACCCAGGATCTTATACACAGGATTTTATACACAGGATCTTGTGTTGCAGTCAACATCTCTCCAAAGCAAACAACACAATCTACTTTCTCTTTCTCTCCTCCTAGCCATAGAGAGCAAAGATGTCTTGTCTTTTATCACTCACTCATACCACCTGTAGGCTGGAGATGGCATATAAGGAGCCTAAGTGTATATGTCCATTACAATACACTTCCTTTCACATGTAGCAGACACAGGGGTGTGGTTTAAGATGCCATTTCACCTTTCCATGTTGAAATAGGGATCTCAGCTCTGTAATTAAGTTCATGTATTTTGTATATTTTGTGTTGTACCTAATATAAGTCAGTGCTATTCTTTATATACATTTATTGAGGGTAATTTAAATGGTAATAGTGAGATAGTACACACATACATATACAACTTTCCTATATGTAATATCATATACCCCCACCACATTGGTAGCTTCTAATAACTCAATGCAATTTAGTATAGTATAGTATAGTATAGTATAGTATAGTATAGTATAGTATAGTATTTGAGGTTGAATAAAGACATACGTCCATCCAGTCCAACCCATCTAGCAATATCCTCATTTCCTGCCTAACTGTTGATCCAGAGGAAGGCAAAAAAACCCCACCAAATTTATGAAGGGGGAAAAAAATCCTTCCTGACTCCAGGTGGCAATCGGTAATTTCCCTGGATCAACTCTACTTTATGAATTAATACCAGTAACTTGTAACATTCCTTGTTTGCAGAAACTCATCCAGCTTTTTATTAAACTGACCAATGAACCTGCCATAACAACATCCACTGGAAGACAGTTCCATAGCTTTACCGTTCTCACAGTGAAAAACCCTTACCGAACTTGAAGCCTAAACCTTTTGTCTTCAAGTCTTAAGGGATGTCTTAAGGGATGTCCTATGAAGATACAACAAATATATTTATATAATATAAGGGATAAGGGATATATATATATATATATATATATATACAATGATACTCACCACCCCAAATCTCTCCCCTTAGTAACATAACATATACTAAGAGATGAGTACATGAGATGTACTCACAGGCATCCCACCCCTCCCGGATCGTCCGGAGTCTCCCTCATTCTGGGGTGGTCTCCCGCACTCCTGCGAGACCACCCCAGACTTGAGTCTCCTTCCAAGTCATGCCCACTTTACGAGGCCACGCCCCCGAATGCCCCCGGGAACGCCTCTCCCTAACCCCACCCCCACCAGCCTAGGATAGTGGTTACGTGACCTCACACCCCGCCCCCGCATGACGTCACACCTCCTGCGCCACGCTGCCTTTCCCGGAAGCCTGAAGGGGCAGTGTGGGATGTCTGTACTCATCTTATAAGCTGGGTACACACAGTAACGATAAAGCCCTGATACCGTCAGATCCAACAGTATGGGGGCTTTATCGTTATGTGTGTACCTTTGTTTCTTGAACGAGCACGCAGCCGCCGAATGCTCTTTCGGGAAAGACTGAAAATTTCCATCGGCCGCGATAGACTCCCGATGTTCATAGGGAGAACGCTCGGGACTGTGTGTATGCAGATCTTTGAAAGATGGCAGACTGTGTGTATGCAGATCTCAGAAATCTGTACTGTGTGTACCCAGCTTTAGTATATGCTACTGGACTAATACGGCTACAACCATTTTATCTGTAACATAACATAGTAATTGAGGTTGAATAAAGATTTACTGTACCTCCATCTAGTAGTCCAACCCTTAAACCCTCCTCTTTAACCCTACCTAAGGCCACACTACAACGCACCAAACCACGCACACAATCGCGAGCGTTATCACATGCAATTGGGTGCGCGATTCTTGTCAGATTTGCATGCGTTAACGCACAAAAAATGGTGAACACATGCGTTACCAAAATGGAAACGTATGTGCACAAGGATAATTGGATAATTGGAAAATACTTTCGGGACTTCGGACTTTTGAATTTCGGAACGTATTTTTAAGGTTTATCGAACATTCAAGGATTATCAAAAATAGCCTCGAAACTTCGGTAATTATCAAAAATGGGCTCCGAAGCCCCGAAATCTGAACAATCCATCCGGTACATTCAGATTTTGGAACCGAGGAGTTCCGTGTCGGACCCGGATCCCATCTCTTGTCCAGATCAGCTGTAATTCTTTTATTTAAATTCTATTTAACTTTCCCTCACTTGTCTGTATAAGCCTGATATTCAGTATATCCCATTGGATCCTATGGATAGGTTGTGATGCCAACCGCTATTGGCATTGTGACCTGTCAGGCCAAATGGAAAATTTCTGTTTGACCATATTCGCATCTACAACCCGAATGGACGATCGTTATGGCACTTTTAAAGGTGACAAAAAGAAATAGAGAAAAGTATAATTGTCCTGTTAATGTCCGTATGGCTCAAATCAGCTTTAAATCTCTACTGCTGTTGCTTTAAAAATTGAGCAGATATTTATCCTCTCTAAATATTATTATGTCAGATGTTTATCTTTGTCATAGATGTTGGTCCAATTACAGTTTTGCTTTGAACTCAATGATTTCCAGAGTTCCATTGCTAAGAGGGATCAGGTGAACATATGACTTTATTATGTGCCACTGCCCACAGGCTCTGTTTGCTTTGAAAACACAAAGCGTTTGGATATTTTCTTTTCATAAAATATGTTGTTAATATCCTCCTAATGGTCTTCATTACTGCTGCAGTTCGGTGTTTATAGTGTAATTTATTCCCTACTGTAATTCTAAGTAGCCCTTTCAGCAGCTATTATTGTAAGCTCACCTATAGCTAACTAGATTCCATGCTTAGAAATGTGCACTATACATTTCACACGGGTAAAAAATAGTTTGAATGGTTACTGTATAGATCTGGAGACTTGGCTGAGAACAGATTCCCAACCAATAAGAACAGATTCCCAACCAATAAGAACAGATTCCCAACCAATTGAAATGAATGCGTGTTTGGATGTAAAGCCTTGTGCAAGGCCATTTTAAAGTGTGTTGTTTGTGCCCCCCTTAGTAGTTGAGGTTCTGTTTGATCCCGTGGCCTGGGGCTTGTGTCTATTTGGCTTCTGAGTGTGTATTATTTTCTTCAACAAAATGTACACAGCAAACCTACTACCCATTAATGTCTGTGTAACATTCTCTGTAATCTGGGAATGTGACTTAACAATTAAAACATGAAATGGAACAGTGTGCAGTGTGAGCCTAGAAAAGACAAGGCCTAAAATGTAATTTGCTGACTACATGCAATCCTCAAAAGAATTTTCTAGTATTTGTTGGCTAGATAGATAGTAGTTTACAGAACTGATGGTGCACGGTTTGGATCACTGGCCCACGTGGGGGCCAGTGTCCAGTTCCATGTTCTTCCAGACTCCCAGAGGTGAGTATATTGTGTTCTTACCTTTGCAACAGCAAATTAAAGGGGTTGTGTGTTACCCTTTATTTACTTTGTTTACCCTTTACACATTCTACTGTGGTGTGAGTAAATATGAAACTTGCATTTTTTTTGTTCAGTGTGTTTGTAACCACATTTGAAATAGCTGGGGTAAACATAAGATAGCATCTAATCCTTCACAGATTCAGCTTCCACTTAGAGCAATTTAAACATTTATTGGTAATTTATAAAGTTACCAGTCAACAAAGCGTGTCAAACACAATTTTATTGGTAACAGAGATCATACATATAACATGGTCTACTAACAATGGTGAGAGACACACAAACCTACACTCAGTATAGCAGTATATCACTATAACATTATAGTAGTATATCACTATTACAGTATATAGTAGTTTATTAGTATCACAGAACAGTAGTATATCAGTATAGATCTATAGCAGTATAGCGGTACAACAGTATATTAGTATAGCAGTATAACAGTATAACAGTGAAGTAATATAGTAGTATAATAGCATAGTAGTATATAAGTTGGTATAACAATGTATTAGTATAGCAGTATATCAGTATAACAGTTTAGTAGTATAGCAGTATAAAGACATAACATGGGGCATGGCCAGTGTTCTGGTGTGGTGGGAGGTGGGGTTAGGGAGGGGTTAGGGGCGTACCCGGGGTGTTCCAGGGGCATGGCCTTGCAAAGTTGGCGTGACTGGGGAGGAGACTCAAGTCTCCTCTCAAGTCCGGGAGTCTGGAGTATATATGGGAGTATATAAGTATAATAGTATATATAAGTATAACAGTAGAGTCGTATAGTAGTATATCAGTATTGTAGTATAACAGTATAACAATATAGTATATAAATGCAATTCAGCTCACCACATCTCCTATAGATTTTGGTTGCCCAGATCTCTGTTCCTGGACATAAATTCAAAATAAAAGTGTGTAGTATAGAGCAACCAAAAACTCAGACAACCCCACAGGTATTGCTATAAACAACCGTGTATTTATTGTGCACACCACAACATGTTTCGGACAGTCCATACTTGAGAAAGGACCTAGACTGTCCGAAACATGTTGTATAGTAGTATAGTAGTATAGCAGTATAACAGTATAGCAATATAGTCGTATATCAGTATAACAGTATATTAGTATATCAGTATAAAAGTAAAGTAGAATAGCAGTATAACAGTATGGTAGTATAGAAGTAGAATAGTATAGCAATATAACAGTATAGTAGTGTAGACGTACAATAGTATAGCAGCATAGTAGTGTAGCAGTATAGTAGTATAACAGTTGTATAGCAACATAACTGTATAGTAGTATAGCAGTACAATAGTATAGCAGTATAATAGTATAACAGTATAGCAGTACAAAAGTGTAACATTATAGTAATATAGACGTATAATAATATTGCAGTATAGCAGTATAATAGTATATCAGAATAACAGTATATTGGTATAACAGTATAGCAGTGTAGCAGTATAGTAGTATAGCAGTTAGCAGTATATCGGTATAACATTATAGTAGTATAGCTATATAACAGTATAGCAGTATAGTAGTATAGTGGCATAGCAGTATAGTAGTTTAACAGTATAACGGTATAGTAGCATAGAAGTATATTAATGTATTAGTATAACAGTATAGCAGTATATTAGTTTAACAGTATAACAGTATAGTAGTATAGCAGTATAACAGAATACTATTAAAGGAAAATCTTATAAAGTATGGTACAATTGGTATGCCACCCCGGCCTCCTTACATAAAATCTCAACCACTTTATCTCTGTTATGTTTCAGAGGATGCCAGGAAGTAGCTGATCAGCGTTGCTGGTGGCAATGCCCAAAAGTCCAACATATTTGGCAAACCTGTGAACAAATTCTAAAAGAAGTATTTGACAATAGTCTCACCCCCCAGACAGCTTTAGTCAACCTGCCACACCCAGAATATAACAAATATGCCAATAAACTAATACAAACCATCTGCACCATCACAAGAAGCTCCATAGCCAAAACATGGAAGGGAGGAGACAGTACAAGAACTGAATTAAAGGGACACTAAACTCCCATATTCAAAAAAAACAACTCTTTGCCATCCGTTTGTATTATTCACAGGGAGGTGAGAACGCTTATTCTCACCTCCCTGTGAATAATATTACGCTCGGGAGACCTGGAACTTACCTTACCCGCCGCTCCACTCGCAAGCTACTTCTTCACTGAACAGCTGTTCTCTCCCGATCGCGCTCCCTATCTTTTGTATTGGCACGCATGTGCCTAAGATAGGGCACGCAGTCGGGACAGATCGGCTTTCAGTGAAGGAGCGGCTTGCAGGGGAGCGGCGGTAAGGTAAGTTCCAGGTCCCCCGAGCATAATATTATTCACAGGGAGGTGAGAATAAGCGTTCTCACCTCCCTGTGAATAATACAAATGAATGGCAAAGAGTTGTTTTTTTGGATTTAGTGTTCCTTTAATAAACAGAGTATGGTGGGTTCACGACAGCAAGAATATGGTACACTTATCGCAAAACAGCCTGAAAAAATGGACCAAAACGTGAGAATCTTAGATCTTAAAAAATGCAACCACAGGCCACAGGAACTAACTAGATCAAATAGATCAAATAAAACAAGGGGTCCCACGGATGCGCCGCCGCAGAGCACAACTTTCTTTTTTCCACAAATCCTAGCTACCATCATCCCTGTGGACCAGGGGAGTTTGGAGTTCTGAAATAGAGGCTATAAGCGACGAAACAAGAAGCACACAATAAGAAGAAACATATGCAAAAAATCATTATATTTTTTCTGTATCTTATTATTCTTTATAACAAATAAGATATATTTTGTATTAAAATATGCACTGTTAAAATTGTTTAAAATTAATTGTTTATAAAAATTCAATAAAAAATTATTGAACAAAAAAAAAGAATAGCAGTATAGTAGTTTAACAGTATAACAGTAAAGTAGTATAGAAGTAAAATAGTTTATTAGTATAGCAGAATAGCAGTATAGAAGTATAGATGTATAATAGTATAGCAGTATAACAATATAGTAGTATAGCAGTATAGTAGTATAACAGTTTAACAGTTTAGAAGTATAATAGTATCTATAGTTGTATACTATATCACTATAGCTATATAGTAGTATATCACTATAGCTGTATATGATTATATCACTATAGCTGTATAGTAGTAATCCTAGCTGTATAGGAGTATATCACTATAGCTGTATATGATTATATACTATAGCTGTATAGTAGTATATCACTATAGACTGTATGATATATTCACTATAGCTTATAGTAGTATATTACTATTAGCTGTATAGTAGTTATCACTATAGCTGTATATGATTATATACTAGCTGTATCTATAGTAGTATATCACTATTCGTGATATGCTTATATATGATACTAAGCTGTATGGATATAACTATAGCGTGATATGATTATATCACTTAACTGTAAGTAGTATATCTACTATAACTGTATATGATATACTCACTATAGCTGTATAGTAGTATATCACTATAGCTGTATAGTAGTATATCACATAGCTGTATAGTAGTATATCACTATAGCTGTATATGATATTACTAAACTAATAGTTAATATATGCGTATATGTAGTATATCACTATAGCTGTATAGTAGTATACACTATAGCTGTATATGATTAGTATCACTATAGCTGATAGTAGATACACTAGCTGTATGATGATTATATCACTATAGCCTTGTATGAGTATACTCACTATAGTGATATGATTAAATCACATAGCTGATAGTGTAATAACACTATAAGCTGTATATGATTAACCAATCACATAGCTGTATAGTAGTATATCACTATAGCGTAGTATGATTAATACTATAGCGCTGTAGTATATCACTATAGCTGTATTGATTAAATCACTTAGCTGTATAGTAGTTATCACTATAGCGTAATGATTATCCTATCTGTAAGCGGAATTCATAGCTGTAATAGTATATCCACTCTAGCGTAGGTAGTATATACTACTATACAGCTATAGTGATATAATCATATACAGCTATAGTGATATACTACTATACAGCTATAGTAGTATATCACTATAGCTGTATATGATTATATCACTATAGCTGTATAGTAGTATATCACTATAGCTGTATATGATTATATCACTATAGCTGTATAGTAGTATATCACTATAGCTGTATAGTAGTATATCACTATAGCTGTATATGATTATATCACTATAGCTGTATATGATTATATCACTGTAACTGTATAGTAGTATATCACTATAGCTGTATATGATTATATCACTATAGCTGTATAGTAGTATATCACTATAGCTGTATAGTAGTATATCACTATAGCTGTATATGATTATATCACTATAGCTGTATGGTAGTATATCACTATAGCTGTATATGATTATATCACTATAGCTGTATAGTAGTATATCACTATAGCTGTATATGTATCTGTTGTATTCAATTAGATCAACTGGACTTGAAATGTAGTTTCAAGAACTACATTTCAAGTCCAGTTGATCTAACTGAATACAACAGATATACCATGACCTGGATGAATGAGAACCTTCACAAGTATAGCTGTATATGATTATATCACTATAGCTGTATAGTAGTATACTATATAGTAGTAAACAGCCCTAGCTTGTCTAATCTGCCTGCATATTCAAGCAGCTATAGTGATATAATCATATACAGCTATAGTGATATACTACTATACAGCTATAGTGATATACTACTATACAGCTATAGTGATATAATCATATACAGCTATACTCCAATGTAAACAGCCCTAGCTTGTCTAATCTGCCTGCATATTCAACATCACGAGTGGGCTGTTTTCCCAGCTTTCCGCATTCTATTTTCGACTCTTATCGATATTACAAATTCAAGGGTTACCGAAATCGATTAATACTTTCGAGGGTACCGAAATCGATCATTACTTTCGAGGGTTACCGAAATCGATCATTACTTTCGAGGGTTACCAAAATCGATCATTACTTTCATTTTGTGGTTTCGATTTTCATTTTTGATAATCGTCTACTTTCAATTTTTCTCTAAATTTCGATAAACATCGAAAATTCGGAAACCCGTGTTCCGTTAAATCCTCGATTCAGAAAGTTTTGAAACCCTCAGATTACATCTTATCAATAATCATTAGTAATATTTTCCAATCTATCTATTATTATTTTCCAATGCTGAAATAAAAATCCATTAGGGAGTAGATTTATCTGTTCAGAATGAGTCTGAAAAAGATGGAATCATTACAATGTCAGTGTGGGATAGAAGGGCAAGGCAGGTCCATATTGCTACATTCCACATAACACTTTCCCTGCTTTAGGCTACAAGTTACCAGTTCCGACCCCAGGCCTAAGGAGATGATGATGACATGAAATGAAGAGTAACATTTTTATTATTATTAATATACTTTTCTTGTATTATTTTGTCATTTTCATTAGACTCCAAAAATTACTATTAAAGGAAAAAGAGTTAAAGGACAACAATATTAAAGGACAATTATACTACCATTTTCCCGATCCATTCCTGCAAAGTACCCAGGTTGAGGACCTAAAACGCTAAGTCCTCACCTCTGGTAACTTTACAAAAGTCCTGCAACTTACTTGTAATCTCCCTCGTTGCTCCGGTCGGATCCTCCCCATTGGCACTGTCAGTTACAGTCCAGCAGGCAGCCAATGAAAGACACACCTCCTTGCAGAGTGCGTCTTCCCATTAGCTGCTTCCCGACCTGTCACTCAAAGTGCCAGTGGGAGGATCGGCCCGGACGACGAGGGAGATTACAAATAGTAGTGGGCAGGACTTTTGTAAAGTTACCAGAGGTGAGGACTTAGCGTTTTAGGTCCTCATCCTGGGTAATTTGCAGGAATGAAGGGAAAGGACAGGGGGGTGAGTATAATTGTCCGTTAATCCCCCACCCTTACTGCCACACTTCCCAGCTCTGAAATCGCTTACTCCACATTTCCATCTTGCTGCCCTCCCTTGGACATCACACAGCAAAGATGAGTGCTAAAGCTGTCTCCTAGCAGGCCCAGGGCCATGGTTAACATACCACTTGTCACTGGCTGGTGGGAATGTCTGTTACTACAACCTCTCTCCTCCTCCTCCTCTGCCGGTCCGTCAAACAAACTTGAAATGTCCTGTTGCTAGGATACAGCCTACACATCAGGCTGATCAAGGGTGGGAGGAGTGTTTTCTCGCATGCTAGCTTTGAGTGACAGTTAGAGGCAGACAGAACTGTTACGCCCCCTTCATAGCAGGGCTAATTGAAGGCAGAGAGAGGCTCAAAATCTGGAAAAACTATATGAGGAGGGCTGCTACCTTTACTCTTTTTAAAGCATTTATTAAAAAAAATGCATTGAGGCAATACAGTTGTCCTTTAAATTGGCTTACATTCCTAATAAACATGCTGCCTGAGGACTGGCTTACCAAATTGCCCAGAAAATACTTAATTGTACAATAAATGTAATGATATACAAGTCAATTTGGGGTTTGCAGGTAGGTGGTCAAAATACACACATGATTTATAGAAATGGTCCATGTAATAACAGGATGATTAACTCTCTTGTCTATCATAGACCATGTGGTATTGTTTTATGGTGTATTCCACTGCAAACTTTGTTCTTTTGCCACCTCCAGTGTCAACACAAATGGAACTGCACACAAAGACAAAATAAACCATAAATAAACCTGTTGCAATCACTTAGAATATAAATCACTTAGACTGTAAATCACTTAGATTGTAAGCTCTTCAGGGCAAAGATCTCATTCCTAATGTGTCAAGCATGCTGCACTTCAATTTATGCATAATTTATATATATGCTTTCTTAACCGATGTATGAAATTGTATTTTATTTTTATTTATCTGTATAATTGCACTTATCCCCTTGTTTGTATACTCTGTATTTTATAATGTTCAGCGCTGAGTACCCAAGTGGCACTTTATAAATAAAATTATAAATACTACATACATAATCCAGCTATATGTGATATTGTTAATACATGCTAAATCGCTGCTGCAAATTGGAAGCCTCTTGTATCTCTTTACTTCAGTTCAGTCGCTACGGGGCCTTTACTGTGTGTTTAGGTCATTTCCATGCAGCATTATTTTATTCTGTGTGTACATTTACATTCTGACATTTAACATCCTTCTAATGTCTACTCAACTGTACAGTTCATGACGAATTTAATATCACATTGCATCAGTAATCATGGAGATATCTGAGCCTACACAATGTCTGTCCATTATATTAATACATTGGCATATATATATTATAAAATGAAAAGGTTTGGGAATAGCAAGTAGTTCACCATATCAATGTCACTGTCCATTGCAGTATTCCCATGGTGATGCAGTTTGTTAAGTTTGTGGACCCACTGGGTGCTGATCACATGATAGTTGCAGTGGGGTTGCTGACTAAGCAGTAATTATATTTATAGCTGTTATATGTACAATTCCTGTGTGGCTAGGATTATTATTTAAATAAAAGAAGCTTGAATAGGATAAAAGCTTCCAACCCTCTGTGTATTTTCCACCATTAAAGGATACTAAAGCGAAAATAAATATGATTAAATATCATCTATCATTTCTAACGCTTGAGTTTACATTTCTTCTAGGACCAGCAGCATTGGGGTAATTCCTCTGTAATTGTGCTGGTGACATTTCCTGATTTTGCAGCTCTCCTTTCTAGTGAGTAACAATTGGTTTTCTGACTGCTCAGTATTTATTACTGCAGGGCTGGCAGTCTCTGGGCAAAACATACTGTTAAAAACATTGACCATTCAAAGCCGGTATTTGGGGCCCCCAGCTCTGGTGAATGTGTGGGGGTGTTTGGTTATGGTGGAGTGGGGAACTGAGCACCTTATACCCACCCACCCACAAAGACTGTTACCTGAAAATGAAATCACTTGGTGGGAACGACTGGGCCAGAGGTTGTGTGTCCCATTCCACATACTAGGCCCTGCCCCAAAGACATTACAATCCCTAGGGTTCCCCAGAGGTTGCAAATGGTTCCTAGAGATAGTGGCAGGAACTGAATGGATCCACCATGTAATTTGATGAACTGATGACTAAAGGTTTGTACACACGTTAGATAATTTTCGTATGATACACAGAGATGAATGAGCAGTCGCATGATATTCCTGCGAAAATATAGCTTCAACGATCGTAAAAAAAGACCAACGACAGTCAACTGATATCGGCTTTTTCCGACAGCCGGCATGGCGGATTTGTTCAGCCGATTGTCGTTATATCTGTACATGGTCGGTAAGTATATAAAGGCGCATGCGCTGGTTTTGGTAATCACGCGATCATACAACGTTGTTTCACAACAGACGAACGTCGCGCGATCACACCGAACGTGAACAATACGAATGAACGTCAGCGATCATTTCAGACATGTATCATGCACATCTGCAGAGAGTCCAAGGTGAGTGTCGAAAGCAAACGTCATCTTTGGTTGATTAGATATTGTGAAAGGTAGGACAGGACTGTCCAAATTACTTAACACCATCCCCAGAGATGAGGTTTGTTTGAGACACCCGCCATGGACCCTCTGCAGGTGTTGGATGATACATTTCTGGATTTGACAATTTATCTTCAAACAAACAAATAACAATTTGCTGAGGTACATAGTTTGTACAGCTTTATTAACTTGAGGTTTTATTGAACATTTTGTTACATTGTAATAAAGAACTTGGTGAATAAAACAATATTTTAACTACAAGTGAACAGCCATAATTTAAATTTAACAACATTATAATTTTTATAGGAACTTAATTTAAAATACATTAAATAAGCTAAAAAGCAAGAATAACTTTGAAAAAGAAGGCGTCTGACGTTCGCACAGAGACTAACGACTATCGTTGCTATTATCGTTGTTGTGTACAATAGTCGTTTGAAAAATGAGGATTGACGATGTCGTTGAACGTTCGTCAGCTGTATCATACGAAAATGATCTAACGTGTACGAACCTTAAGAATGGGTCCCACAGGATTTTAAGGTTATGGAATATTGCGCTTCATTTACCGAGAAGTGCAGGGCACCTGATAACGTCAAGCAAAGCTATTTAATATAGGTTACCTATAAACCTATTCAATATGCCATTCTCAGCTTTTTGTATGAAAATCTAAAACCAGCTTTAAGGCTGCTCTTAGACTTTGCTTAAAGAACTCAACACCCCTCCTAACTCCTTATTCTTATTACCTTGTCTGCTTTTATGCTCCACTTATCGCTTTGTCTAACTTTTAATAATTTCCTCTGTTTTAAACATAGTAACATACTAATTGAGGTTGAATAAAGACATATGCCATCAAGTCCAACCTTTAACCAACCTCCTTTTTTAACCCTACCTAACAGTTGATCCAGAGGAAGGCAAAAAAAACCAGCTAATAAAAGGGGGGGGGGGGAATTCCTTCCTGACTCCTGACTTGGCGCCATAGAGTGACTTCAGCGCGCGCGGCCAGTACATGGACTGATCGTGCGGCTGCCGGAATGAGAGGACGCTGCTGCCGGAAGATGGAAGGCGCTGCTGCCGGAATGGAGAGGGAACTTACCAGCACACAGTCCCAGGAAGCCCTTGGATGGGAGAGAGACCCACAGATTCTGGATGAAGAGAGCCCACAGGTACAAACTTAACTGGGTTTGAGGGTGAGGGTGGCATTCAAGATGTTTTGGAAACTAACTCCCAGCATGCTTTATTAGCTGGGAGTTGTAGTTTTCCAAACATCTGTGAATGCCAAGTGAGGTGGCATTCAAGATGCTTGGAAACTACAACTCCCAGCTAATAAAGCATGCTGGAGTTGTAGTTTCCAAAACATTTTGAATGCCAAGTGAGGGTGGCATTCAAGATGTTTTGGAAACTACAACTCCCAGCATGCTTTATTAGCTGGGAGTTGTAGTTTCCAAACATCTTGAATGCCAAGTTTTCTACCCCTCGTTATACTCGAGTCAACATCTTTTATTAGATTTTTTAGGTGAAATTGGGTACCCTCGGTTTATACTCGGGTCGGTTTATACTCGGTATATACGTTACTACTATAGATATAATCATATACAGCTATAGTGATATACTACTATACAGCTATAGTAATATACTACTATACAGCTATAGTTATATACTACTATACAGCTATAGTGATATAATACTATACAGCTAACGTGATATAGTAATATAGCAGTTGAGGTTGAATAAAGACATGTCATTTAAGTCCAACCTATTCCCTTTTTTTTAAACCCTTCCTAACAGTTGATCCAGAGGAAGACCGTTCCACAGTTTCACCATTTTCACTGTAAAGAAACCTTTCCTAACCTGAAGATGAAACTGCTTTTCTTCCAACCTTAAAGGATGTCCACAAGTCCTCTGATATGACATATTAGTGAACAATGCACCAGAGAGTTTATTGTATGGCCCATTAATATATTTGCATAAGGTTATCATATCCCCACGTAAATGTCGCTTCTCCAATGTAAACAGCCCTAGCTTGTCTAATCTGCCTGCATATTCAAGCCTCTCCATTCCCCTTATTAATTTAGTTTCCCTTCTCTGAACTGCTTCCATTTCCAAGATGTCCCTTTTGTATATGCCCTCCATTCCCCTTATTACTTTAGTTGCCCTTCCCTGAACTGCTTCCATTTCCAAGAATGTCCTTTGTTATATGGAATTCCAAAACTGCCAGCAATTTCCAAATAACTATACAGGGCTATATTGATATACATATACAGTCTATAGTTAATAATCATATACAGCTATAGTGATATATCAGTAAGCTTATAGTGATAACTACTTAGCTAGAGTGATATAATCATATATAGTAGTATATCACTAAGCTGTATATGGATTATATCACTATAGCTGTATTGAATTATATCACTTAACGTATAGTAATATCACTATAGCTGTATATGGATTATATCACTATAGCTGTATAGTAGTATATCACTATACTGTATAGTATTATATCACTATAGCGTATTGATTATATCACTATAGCTGTATAGTAGTAGATCACTATAGCTGTGTTATTACTACATAGCTGTATAGTATATATCACTATGACTGTATATATTATGCTCACTATTCTATCTATAGTATATCACTATAAGCTGTAATATTATATCACTATGCTGTATAAGTTATAACTATAAGCTTGTAAGTAGTATTCCTATACTGTATGATTATATCACTATAGCTGTTAGTAATATATCACTATAGTGTATAATCCGTATACACTATAGCTGATAGTACTATACTCCCTTTAGCTGTATAGTATTAAACACATAGTACTTAAGGGCCCTATTTATAAAAGATCGGTATCGTTATCGTAAAATACCATCGTATCGTAAATACGACCGGTTTTTTACCGATACGACCGTTATTTACAGATACGACCGTTATTTACCGATAACGGTCGTTATTTATCAATAACGGTCGTTATTAACCGATAACGACCGTTATCGGTAAATAACGGTCGTTATCGTAATAACGACCGTTATCGGTAAACCCCCGGTCGTTATTTTACGATAACGATCGGTATTTTACGATAACGATAAAGATTTTTTATAAATAGGGCCCTAAATCACTATAGCTGTATAGTATTATATCACTATAGCTGTACAGTATTATATCACTATAGCTGTATAGTAGTATATTACTATAGCTGTATAGTAGTATATTACTATAGCTGTATATGATTATATCACTATAGCTTTATAGTATATATCACTATAGCTGTATATGATTATATCACTATAGCTGTATAGTAGTATATCTATCTATCTGTATAGTATTTATCCACTAGGCTGTATATGATGTATATCACTATCTGTATATGATTATATCACTATAGCTGTATAGTAGTATCTCACTAGCTGTATAGTAATTATTCACTATAGCTGTATAATATTATCTCAATATAGCTGTATAGTATTATACCACTATAGGTGTATAATATATTCACTATAGCTGATAGTATTATATCACTATAGATTTATAGTAGTGTATCACTAGCTGTATAGTATTATATCACTATAGCTGTATAGTATAATGTCATTATAAATTGTTAGAAGGGGAGCATTGAGAGCAAGGTCTCGTGTTTGCTGATGACACTAACTATGCAGAGCTTGTAAACTTCAAATGATGTGCAAGTGCTGCAAGCAGACCTAGATAGATTGTCAAATGGCCACCTACACCATAATAACTCTGTATTAAGTGAATATAAATGAAAAAAGATTGGGGGTTCTGGTAGATAACAGACTAGCTGTAGCAAACATGCCAGACAGCCATGGCTAGAGCTAGCAAGATATTGTCTTGTATAAAGAAGGAAGATTCAAGAGTGAAAATATTGTTCTCCCTCTTTACAAGGCACTGGTAAGGCCTCATTTGGAATATGCTGTGCAGTTTTGGAATCCCTATACAAAAGGGACTCTGAAATGGAAGCAGTTCAGAAGGGCAACTAATTAATAAGGGAATGGAGAGGCTTGAATATGCAGGCAGATAGACAAGCTAGGGCTTGTTTCATTGGAGAAGCACATTTACGTGGGGATATATAACCTTTGCAAATATATTAAGGGCCATACAATACTCTCTTGTCATTGTTCACTAAGTGTCATATCAGAGGACTTTTGGACATCCTTTACAGGTTGAAGAAAAGCGTTTCATCTTCAGGTTGAAAGGTTTCTTCCAGTGAAAATGGTGAAAATGTGGAACGGTCTCCTCTGGATCAACTGTTAGAAGGGTTTAAAAAAAGGGAATAGTTGGACTTAAATGACATGTCTTATTCAACCTAAACTGCTATATTACTATATCACGTTAGCTGTATATTTATATCACTATAGCTGTATAGTAGTATATAACTATAGCTGCTAATGTAGTATATTACATAGCGTTATAGTAGTATATCACTATAGCTGTATATGATTATCACTATAGCTTATAGTAAGTATATCACTATAGCTGTATTGATTATATCATATAGCTGTATAGTAGTATATCACTATAGCTGGTATAGTAGTATATCATCTATAGCTGTATATATTAATCACATAGCTTATATGATTTACACTATAGCTGTATAGTAGTATATCACTATAGCTTGAATAATATGTCACTATAGCTGTATATATTATCTCATAGTCTGTATAGTATTATAACACTATAGGTGTATATATTATTTCACTATAGCTGTATAGTATTATACACTAAGATTTATAGTAGTGTATCACTAGCTGTATAGTATTATATCACTATAGCTGTATAGTATTATATGTCATTATAAATTAGTTAGAAGGGGAGCATTGAGAGCAAGGTCTCGTGTTTGCTGATGACACTAAACTATGCAGAGCTTTGTAAACTTCAAATGATGTGCAAGTGCTGCAAGCAGACCTAGATAGATTGTCAAAATGGCCACCTACACCATAAATAACTCTGTATTAAGTGAATATAATGAAAAAAGATTTGGGGGTCTGGTAGATACAGACTTAGCTGTAGCAAACAATGCCAGACAGCCATGGCTAGAGCTAGCAAGATATTGTCTTGTATAAGAGAGGAATAGATTCAAGAGTGAAAATATTGTTCTCCCTCTTTACAGGCACTGGTAAGGCCTCATTTGGAATATGCTGTGCAGTTTTGGAATCCCTATACAAGGACATCTTGGAAATGGACAGCGTTCAGAGAAGGGCAACTAAATTAATAAGGGGAATGGAGAGGCTGAATATGCACGGCAGATTAGACAAGCTAGGGCTGTTTACATTGGAGAAGCGACATTTACGTGGGGATATGATAACCTTATGCAAAATATTAATGGGCCATACAATAAACTCTCTGGTCAGTGTTCACTAATATGTCATATCAGAGGACTGGTGGACATCCTTTAAGGTTGGAAGAAAAGCATTTCATCTTCAGTTAGGAAAGGTTTCTTTACAGTGAAAATGGTGAAATGTGGAACGGTCTTCCTCTGATCAACTGTTAGGAAGGGTTTAAAAAAAGGGAATAGGTTGGACTTAAATGACATGTCTTTATTCAAACCTCAACTGCTATATTACTATATCACGTTAGCTGTATAGTATTATATCACATAGCTATAGAGTAGATATACTATAGCTGTATAGTAGTTATTACTATGCTGTATCGTATAATCACTATAGCTTATATGATATATCACTAGTAGCTATAGTATATATCACTATAGCTTATATGATTATATAGCATTATGTATAGTAGTATATCTATAGCGTATAGTATATACACATAGTGTATATGATTATATCACTATAGCTGTATATGATTATATCACTATAGCTGTATATTTAGTATAGATCACTATAGTGTATGTAATACATGTCCTATAGCTGATAATTTATCTCAATATAGCTGTAAGTATTATAACCTATAGGTGTATAATATTATTTCACTATAGCTGTAATAGTATTATATCACTATAGATTTATAGTAGTGTATCACTAGCTGTATGTATTATCATATCTGTATAGTATTTATGTCATTATAAATTAGTTAGAAGGGGAGCATGAGAGCAAGGTCTCGGTGTTTGCTGATGACACTAACATGCAGAGCTTTTAAACTTCAAATGATGTGCAAGTGCTGCAAGCACCTAGATAGATTGTCAAAATGGCCACCTACACCAATAAATAACTCGTATTAAGTGAATATAATGAAAAAAGATTGGGGTTCTGGTAGATAACAGACTTAGCTGTACAAACAATGCCAGACAGCCATGGCTAGCTAGCAAGATTTGTCTTGTATAAAGAAGGAATAGATTCAAGAGTGAAAAATATTGTTCTCCCTCTTTACAAGGCACTGGTAAGGCCTCTTTGGAATATGCTGTGCAGTTTTTTGGAATCCCAATACAAAAGGGACATCTTGGAAATGGAAGCGTTCGAGAAGGGAAACTAAATTAATAAGGGAATGGAGAGGCTTAATATGCAGCAGATTGACAAGCTAGGGCTGTTTACATTGGAGAAGCACCTTTACGTGGGGATTGATAACCTTATGCAAATATATTAATGGGCCATACAATAAACTCTCTGGTGCATTGTTCACTAATAGTCATATCAGAGGACTTGTGGACATCCTTTAAGTGTGGAAAAAGCAGTTTTCATCTTCAGTTAGGAAAGGTTTCTTACAGTGAAAATGGTGAAACTGTGGAACGGTCTTCCTCTGGATCAACTGTTAGGAAGGGTTTAAAAAAAAAGGGAAATAGGTTGGACCTTAAATGACATGTCTTTATTCAACCTCAACTGCTATATTACTATTCACGTTAGCTGTATGTATTAATATCACTATAGCTGTATAGTAGTATATAACTATAGCTGTATGTAGTATATACTATAGCTGTATAGTATATATCACTATAGCTGTATATGATTATATCACTATGCTGTATAGTAGTATTCACTATAGCTGTATATGATTTATATCCTATAGCTGTATAGTAGTATATCACTATAGCTGTATAGTAGTATATCACTATAGCTGTATATGATTATATCACTATAGCTGTATATGATTATATCACTATAGCTGTATAGTGTATATCACTATAGCTTATAGTAATATGTCACTATAGCTGTATAATATTATCTCAATATAGCTGTATAGTATTATAACACTATAGGGTGTATAATATTATTTCACTATAGCTGTATAGTATTATATCACTATAGATTAATAGTAGTGTATCACTAGCTGTTAGTATTATATCACTATAGCTGTATAGTATTATATGTCATTATAAATAGTTAGAAGGGGAGCATTGAGAGCAAGGTCTCGGTGTTTGCTGATGACACTAAACTATGCAGAGCTTTGTAAACTTCAAATGATGTGCAAGTGCTGCAAGCAGACCTAGATAGATTGTCAAAATGGCCACCTACACCATAAATAACTCTGTATTAAGTGAATATAATGAAAAAAGATTTGGGGGTTCTGGTAGATAACAGACTTAGCTGTAGCAAACAATGCCAGACAGCCATGGCTAGAGCTAGCAAGATATTGTCTTGTATAAGAGAGAATAGATTCAGAGTGAAAAATATTGTTCTCCCTTCTTTACAAGCACTGGTAAGCCTTCTTTGGAATATGCTGTGCAGTTTGGAATCCCATATACAAAAGGGACATCTTGGAAATGGAAGCAGTTCAGAGAAGGGCAACTAAATTAATAAGGGAATGGAGAGGCTTGAATATGCAGGCAGATTAGACAGTAGGGCTGTTATTTTGGAGAAGCGACATTTACGTGGGGATATGATAACCTTATGCAATATATTAATGGGCCATACATAAACTCTCGGTGCATTGTTCACTAATATTCATATCAGAGGACTGTGGAACATCCTTTAAGGTTGAAGAAAAGCAGTTTCATCTTCAGGTTAGGAAAGGTTTCTTTACAGTGAAAATGGTGAAACTGTGGAATGCTTCCTCTGGATCAACGTTAGGAAGGGTTTAAAAAAAGGGAATAGGTTGGACTTAAGACATGTCTTTATTCAACCTCAACTGCTATATTACTATATCACGTTAGCTGTATAGTATATATCACTATAGCTGTATAGTAGTATATAACTATAGCTGTATAGTAGTATATCACTATAGTTGTATAGTAGTATATCACTATAGCTGTAAATGATTATATCACTATAGCTGTATAGTAGTACCGTATATACTCGAGTATAAACCGACCCGAGTATAAACCGAGGTACCCAATTCACCTAAAAATCTAATAAAGATGTTGACTCGAGTATAACCGAGGTAGAAACTTGGCATTCAAGATGTTTGGAAACTACAACTCCCGCTAATAAGCATGCTGGGAGTTGTATTTTCCAAACACTTGATGCCACCCTCACTTGGCATTCAAAATGTTTTGGAAACTACAACTCCCAGCATGGCTTTTATTAGCTGGGAGTGTAGTTTCCAAGCATCTTGAATGCCACCACTTGGCATCAGATGTTTGGAAACTACAACTCCCAGCTATAATAAGCATGCTGGGAGTTGTAGTTTTCCAACATCTTGAATCCCCCCTCACCCTCAAACCCAGTTTAATTTTTGTACCTTTGGTCTCTCTCCATCCAGAATCTGTGGGCTCTCCTCCATCCAAGGGCTTCCTGGGACTGTGTGCTGGTAAGTTCCTCTCCATTCCGGCAGCAGCGCCCTCTCCATTCCGGCAGCAGCGTCCTCTCCATTCCGGCAGCCGCATATCAGTCCATGTACTGCGCGCCGGCTGACGTCACTAATTGGCGCCAAAGTCAGGAGTCAGGAAGAATTCCCCCCCCCCCCCTTTTATTAGCTGGTTTTTTTTTGCCTTCCTCTGGATCAACTTAGGTAGGGTTAAAAAAGGAGGGGGTAAAGGTTGGACTTGATGGCATATGTCTTTATTCAACCTCAATTAGTATGTTACTATGTTAAAACAGAGGAATTATTAAAAGTTAGACAAAGCGATAAGTGGAGCATAAAAGCAGACAAGGTAAAAAATAAGGAGTTAGGAGGTTTGTGAGTTCTTAAGCAAAGTCTAGAGCAGCCTTAAAGCGGTTTGAGATTTCATCAAAAAGCTGAGCCAATGGCATATTGAATAGGTTTAAGGTAACCTATATTAAATAGCTTTGCTTGACGTTATCAGGTGCCCTGCACTTTCTCGGTAAATGAAGCGCAATATTCCATAACCTTAAAATCCTTGTGGGACCCATTCTTAAGGTTCGTACACACGTTAGATCTTTTTCGTATGATACAGCTGACGAAACGTTCAACGACATCGTCAATCCTCATTTTTCAAACGACTATTGTACACACAACAACGATAATGACAACGATAGTCGTTAGTCTCTGTCGAACGTCAGACTTCCTTTTTCAAAGTTATTCTTGCTTGCTTATTTATTTATTTTAAATTAAGTTCCATAAAAAATTATAATGTTGTTAAATTTAAATTATGGCTGTTCACTTGTAGTTAAAATATTGTTTTCATTCACCAAGTTTCTTATATACATGTAACAAAATTTCAATAAAACCTCAAGTTAATAAAGCTGTACAACTATGTACCTCATGCAAATTTTGTTATTTGTTGTTTAAGATAAATTGTCAAATCCAGAATGTATCATCCACACCTGCAGAGGTCCATGCGGGTGTCTCAAACAAACCTCACTCTGGGATGGTGTTAAGTAATTGGACAGTCCTGTCCTACCTTTCACAATATCTAATCAACCCAAAGATGACGTTTGCTTGGACACTCACCTTGGACTCTCTGCAGATGTGGCATGATACATGTCTGAAATGATCGCGTGACGTTTCATTCGTATTGTTCACGTTCTGTGATCGCGCGACTTCGTTTTGTGAAACAACGTTCGTATGATCGCGTGATTACCAAAACCAGCGCAGGCGCCTTATATACTTCCGACCATGTACAGATATAACGACAATCGGCGAACAAATCCGCCTGCCGGCTGTCGGAAAAGCCGATATCAGTTGACTGTCGTTGGTCTTTTTTTACGATCGTTGAAGCTATATTTTCGCAGGAATATCATGCGACTGCTCATTCATCTGCTGTATCATACGAAAATTATCTAACGTGTGTAACAACTTAGTCATCAGTTCATCAATTACATGGTGGATCCATTCAGTTCCTGCCACTATCTCTAGGAACCATTTGCAACCTCTGGGGGAACCCTAGGATTGTAATGTCTTTGGGGCAGGGCCTAGTATGTGAATGGGACACACAACCTCTGGCCCATCGTTCCCACAAGTATTTCATTTTTCAGGTAACAGTCTTGTGGTGGGTGGGTATAAGGTCTCAGTTCCCCACTCCACTCCACTAACCAAACACCCCACACATTCACCAGAGCTGGGGGCCCCAATCACCGGCTTTGAATGGTCAATGTTTTTAACAGTATGTTTTGCCCGAGACTGCCAGCCCTGCAGTAATAAATACTGAGCAGTCAGAAAACAATTGTACTCACTAGAAAGGAGAGCTGCAAAATCAGGAAATGTCACCAGCACAATTACAGAGGATTCCACCCAATGCTGCTGGTCCTAAAGAAATGTAAACTCAAGCGTTAGAAATGATAGATGATATTTAATCAATTATTCGCTTTAGTTATCCTTTAATGGTGGAAAATCACAGAGGGTTGGAAGCTTTTATCCTATTCAAGCTTCTTTTATTTTAATAATAATCCTAGCCACACAGGTAATTGTACATTCATACGCTATAAATATAATTACTGCTTAGCAGCAACCCCACTGCAACTTATCATGTGATCAGCACCCAGTGGTCCACAAACTTTCAACAACCTTGTCATCACCATGGGAATACTGCAATGGACAGTGACATTGATATGGTGAACTACTTGCTATCCCAAACCTTTTCATTTTATATATATATATATGCCAATGTATTAATATAATGGACAGACATTGTGTAGGCTCAGATATCTCCATGATTACTGATGCATGTGTAGATAAATTCGTCCATGAACTGTACAGTTGAGTAGACATTAGAAGGATGTTAAATGTCAGAATGTCAATGTACACACAGAATAAAATAATGCTTGCATGGAAATGACCTAAACACACAGTAAAGGCCCGTAGCTGAACTGAATAAAGAGATACAAGAGGCTCCATTTCAGCAGCGATTAGCATTGTATACAATATCACATATAGCTGGATTATGTATGTATGTATTTATAATTTTATTATAAAGTCCCACTTGGGTCCTCAGCGCTGAACATTATAAAATACAGAGTAACAAACAAGGGGGGATAAGTGCAATTATACAGATAAATAAAAATAAAATACAATTTCATACATCGGTTTAAGAAAGCATATATCAATTTGCATAAATTGAAGTGCAGCATGCCTTGACACATTAGGAATGAGATCTCTGCCCTGAAGAGCTTACAATCTAAGTGATTTACAGTCTAGTGATTTATATTCTAAGTGATTGCAACGGTTTATTTTATGGTTTATTTTGTCTTTTGTGCAGTTCCATTTTGTGTAACACTGGGGTGGCAAAAGAACAAAGTTTTGGCAGTGGGGAATACACCAATAAAACAAAATACCACATGGTCTATGATAGACAAGAGAGTTAATCATCCTGATATTACATGTGACCATTTTCTATAATAGGTTGTATTTTGACCACCTACCCTGCAAACCAACCAAATTGACTTTGTTATCATTACATTTATTTGTAGCATTAAGTATTTCTGGGCAATTTGGTAGCCAGTCTCTCAGGCAGCATGTTTATTAGGAAATGTAGCACAATTTAAAGGACAACTGTAATTGCCTCAATGCATTTTTTTAATAAATGCTTTAAAAAGAGTAAAGGTATGCAGCCCCCTTATAGTTTTTCCAGATTTTGAGCCTCTCTCTGCTTCAATTAGCCCTGCTTATGAAGGGGGCGTAACATTCTGTCTGCCTCTAACTGTCACTCAAAGCTAGCATGGGAGGAAAACCTCCTCCCCACCCTTGATCAGCCTGATGTGTAGGCTGTATCCTCAACAGGACATTTCAAGTTTGTTTGACCGCAAGGAGAGGAGGAGAGAGGTTGTAACAGACATTCCCACCAGCCAGTGACAAGTGGTATGTTACCATGGCCCTGGGCCTGCTAGGGACAGGCTTTTAGCACCCATCTTTGCTGTGTGATGTCCAAGGGAGGCAGCACGGACTGTAAATGTGAGTAAGCGATTTCACTGCTGGAAGTGTGACATGTATGGGGGTGATATTAACGGACAATTATACTCACCCCCCTCGTTCCTTTCCTCATTCCTCGCAAATTACCCAGGATGAGGACCTAAAAACGCTAAGTCCCACCTCTGGTAACTTTACAAAGTCCCACTACTACTGTAATCTCCCTCGTCGCTCCGGGCCGATCCTCCCCACTGGCACTTGAGGGACAGGTCGGGAAGCAGCTAATGGAAGACGCACTCTGCAAGGGTGTGTGTCTTCTCATTGGCTGCCTGCTGGACTGTAACTGACAGTGCCAATGGGGAGGATCCGACCGGAGCAACGAGGGAGATTACAAGTAAGTAGTGCAGGACTTTTGTAACAGTTACCAGAGGTGAGGACTTAGCGTTTTGGTCCTCAACCTGGGTACTTTGCAGGAATGGATCGGGAAAATGGTGAGTATAATTGTCCTTTAATATTGTTGTCCTTTAACCTTTTTCTTTTAATAGTAGTATTTTGGAGTCTAATGAAAATGACAAAAATAATACAGAAAAGTAATATTAATAATAATAAAATGTTCTTCTTCTTTCATGTCACATCATCTCCTTAGGCCTGGGGTCGGACTGGTAACTTTGTAGTCCTAAAGCAGGAAAGTGTTATGGGAATGTAGCAATATGGACCTGCCTTGCCCTCCTATCCCACTGACATTTTAATGATTCATCTTTTCAGACTCATTCTGAACAGATAAATCTACTCCTAATGGATTTTTATTTCAGCATTGGAAAAATAATATAGATAGATTTGAAATATTACGATTATTGATAAGATGTAATCTGAGGGTTTCACAAACTTTCTGACACTCGAGGATTTAACGGAACCCCGGGTTTTCCGAATTTTCGATGTTTTACGAAATTTAGAGAAAAATGAAAGTAGAACGATTATCAAAAATGAAAATCGAACCACAAATGAAAGTATGATCGATTTTGGTAACCCTACGAAACGTAATGATCGATTTCGTAACTTCAGTAACGTACGAAAGTATTAATCGATTTCGGTAACCCTGAATTTGTAATATCGATAGAGTCGAAAATAGAATGCGGAACTGGAAACAGCCCCAATCGTGATGAAAGATAGTTTTAATAAGTTTTTTGGTTTTTACGGGTTCCCCAGACCATTCCCCGTCTCTGTGCATTTACAGTAACTTACTATAATATTTGTCCCAAAATAGACAGAAACTTCAAAAAAAATTCTCTCAAAAACTTCTACGGGTTCCTTTTTCGAACATCTCTATTAATGGTAGATATAAAAATATTCCTGTATGGATAGAACTAATAAAATATATTACTGATTATAGATAGAATAATAAAATATTCCTGATTATAGATAGAATAAAAATACGATAATATAATAAAAATACTGATTATAGATAGAATAATAAAAATATTACTGGATTATGATAAAATCAAATTTATGATTAATAATAATAATAATAAAAATATTACTGATTATAGTATAGAATAATAAAAATATTACTTGATTATGGATGAATGAAAAATATTAAGTTATGGATAAAATAAGATTGAAATATTACTGATTATGGATAGATCAAGAAATATTATTAATTATGATAGAATAAGGAATATTTTCTGATTAGGATGGAATAAGATTGGAAAAATATTACTGATTATGGATAAATAAGAAAAAATTGCTGAATGGATAGAATAGATTGGAAAATATTATTGATTAATATCGTCATTGACGGACCTAGCAGGGCAGATATTCTGTCACTATTTGCAATTGAAGAACACATCTTGAATGCGTCTTTGTTGTTTTAACAGGACAGTTGAGAAAAAGAAGACAGGCTGGTACCTTCCCTCTTAGATTATCTGCAATTTACAATAACTGGGAAACAAACAATATCCACTAATCAATAAACACAATACATTCTAAATTCATCTGGGGTCTTTTTTTCCCCTTTCTTCTAGGATACTTGCTGCACTGCATTACGAAAACAACACAGAAGTTCACTCACATAACCTATAGCCTCCTCCGCATGGGGAACAGTGCAGGTCAGTTGTACTATGTTGTATTAAAACCAATGACATGTCAGGGATGCATCTGCAACAATTAGGGCCACTAATTGAAGGCCACAAAGGTGACAGGACCTGATGTGCCAAGGATGAACATAGGTATAGGGGAGGTTTGCAAAAATAAGATAAAGCAATTAAACACTAATTAATGTTTAATTCAATAACACAAACCTATTTAAAAACTTACCTTGCATATTCCCCTAGAATCCCAATTAAATATTCATTGTTTGTGCTGTGGCTGGATACTCTGGTTCCTTACCCCCCATTTTAAGTGATATTTGCTCCATGCCTTCCTATTGACAACCTACAGTATCTGTTTGAAGAGTGGGTCATCCTTGCTAGGCTGGTTTGCATAGTCTCCTTGATAATCTGATGATGGACGGACAGGATCAATGATATACAATCACATCACAAATCAAATGTCCAGATGGACACTTATTGTAGGCCCAAAAGTAATTGGCTTGCTGCCTAATAGCAATTAATCAACCCATCCAGCCACACACATCAAGGGATAATAAGCTGGCGGATTCAAGCTGTGCTGACAGAAATGCAATGGATACCAAAATGCAGCTGTAACTGTAATTGCCTTTAAATATAGCATTTTTAAAATGAATGGACATGTAATTCATTAACACTGGAAATGTCTGCAAGATATTAGCACTCAAACAAAGCATTATTTTATTATATACTAGTAGTACGTACTTTTTTAGTATTAAATGTGGTTGTTAGAATCTATTATTCTTATTTTTGTGTATTTATTTTCATACTTTTATTTTATTATGGTTAGTATTATTATTATATTAGTATTGTATTATGTATTTTTAGAACATATAAATAATTCCCCATGTGTTTTGTAGGTGACCATCATATTTAAAGAAACATTACATCAGCGAACGATTATATAATAATAATAATGACTAAAGATAATTAAGGATGACATGGCTATATTTCCTCAGGAAGATATTACAATACACAGAGTACTTTCCTATTTTCTTAAGAGACTTTGAGAGTACCTCAAATAAATACTGACAAAGGCAACACTACACATAGCAAGAGAGTCTACATTAAAATTCCTACTTGCAGTACTCTTAATCAATGCCATAAAGATGAAACTAGGCATCGCCCCCTCTGTGTATGGTGTCAGTGCAGTGGTCATTCCTGTGTACATCTTGCTGAGATCTCAATATGGCCTTGTGCCTTCCTAAAAACTGCTAGGCCGTATATAGTTATGGTTGTTTTAATGCCTTTAATGTTCGTTTTGATATAGGGTCATTTTAATTTCAGCTTTGCATATACAGTGAGGTAGCCATCCCTTCTGTTTCCTTTAGCATTTTAATAATTTAAATAATGTTATTCTATAAAATGTGCACAAAGCCGATTGTGTTTCAGGGGATTTTTATAATGAATAAAGAGACATCTTAAGAATACACAGCTGATGGAAATGTACATAAAATTGGTCACATTTTCCTTCTCTATTTATTTTATTTTTCACCCCTGTAACAATAAAATCCTTGAAGCAGCATAAAACACAACAACATTGTTCCTTCTTAAGGTGAACAGACATGGGGCAATCCAAATGGGAATTATAACTGTGCTAACCAACAAGAAACCCCGCAAAATGTTGTGCTAACCACGGTCATGCTTATAGTTAATGCTGTAATCATGTATTTTTGAGTCTGTGCATAGAAAATGCAAACACTGGGGGCAAGGTCACACTTGGCCTCATTCGTCTATTCTCTAAAGTCAACACTCATATAAATGCCATTATTGTATGACACATGAAATGCACTGTACATGCAAATTCAAAATCCTAATGTGTGTATTTATAATTTTATTTTTTATAATTCTATGTATAAAGCATCACTGGGTACGCAGCATTGTACATTGTAAAAACAAATGGGGATAAGTGCGAGCAATTGTACTGATAATTTAAAATTATAAATAAAGTTTGTAGGTTAATAATAAATGTATATATATCTAAAATAAGTGTGATGTTCCTTGACATATTGAGAAAGAGACCCTTCCCCAAAGAGCTTACTCGAAGTGAATATATATCCTAAAAAAATGTGAATGGATCCCCTACACCCTACATGGTTTTACACATTTTTTAGAGGCAAATTTTTCTGTATCTGGTCTAATGTTTAATATCATCTTTTAAAGAAACAAGGGTTTTGTAAAATATTCCCATTTCCATCAGTATATGTTTAATATATATGTAATTAACATTAAAATGATCTAGTTTATCATTATAATGGAATGGGTAATGTAAAAAGCCATTTTTATGGGCAATTTTTAAAAAAACAATCAAGGAATTCAAGATTACAAGAGCTGCATGAGTTTAAATAAATTGTAATTCTACTCACAAATCCTAAGTACTACACACAATATTGTATATCAATAACTAGTTAATATATAACTTATTTAGATAATTACATTATAAATGATATATTTTAATCATTTTCAAAAAGTGTTTTTATGGTGCAGTATTACATTTGATACAGCAGTCTTGCCATTTGTCCACAAGATAATATTGCTGTAAATAAACAAGGCCTGCATTGGCAATTCTTCACTGGAATCCTTGCATTTTTAATTGAGAATTATAAACATAGAAGTATGAACTGATTGCCAGCTTAGTTCCACTCATTTTGCCTGGAATAAACTCATTTCAAAATGTCGGAAAGGATGAACTGGAAAACTGGGCTGGAGCCCAGGCTTCATGGAATCCGGCAGCTGTGGTTCTTCAATCTGTATAAACACATTTAATTAAAACAAAACCTGGTAACACAAAGAAGTATGCCCACTCTCTGTTTTTAAAGAACGCAGCTTTCCAAACAAGTCCTTTTCCAAGGAAGTAGAATTGTCGCCCTAACCTTGCAGACTGTAGGTTAATGATTGCATTACCTTTACTTTCCTTTTAGGCTACACACATGACACATTTCTAACTCATTGATAATACAGGATTAATCTATTCACAATTCACAGACCTCCCTGATTTCTGGACTTTACCAGCTTGTGCACGTTTTTAACACCATTGCGTGGGCACAAAATAACATGTTTGGGCACTATATTATTATTATTATTATTTTTGTGCCTGCTATTTAAACCTGCGTTGGAAGGCCTAATGAATTGTGTGTCTTAGGAGGGGACCTATGTCCTGCGAAAGGTCCTTAAAATATTTCTTTTTATATAATATAATTTTTTCTTCTTCTCAGACAATTTCCTTATTTGGATTTCCTTCCTCTAAAGAAAAAGAAGATTAGTTTAACCTACAAGATGTTTCTATGACCATTCGAAAGTTCATTGAACCCACTTAAGAGGTTTTCGAAGACTAAGAGGATTTGACATTTATAAACTCCATATTCTTAACCCGTATTTACTGAGATGAGTCCCTTGAGTCTGAATTCGTTTTTTATCGTAAAAGCTTCAAATTCTCTGCCGACTGATTTGTCATTGTCCTGGACCATAATGACAGTATTTGAATTTAATTCTGTTCAAACCAATGAAAAATAAGCAGAACAAATCTTCGGCTATGTTCCATACACAAATTGCTTTCTTTGTAACTATACGCGCTGCTCTTTCAGTGCATTTTTGCACTGTCCTTTAATTGATAAAATTCCCACATCTGCACCGAAATAACTCCTCACATTTTTTTTAACCAAATATTCTCACTTTGAAAAAAAAGCCAATTGAATATACATCACAATTATTAATTGTGTTCTGCCAACGGAATGGGGCAGGGATCATTAACAAACTATCTGAATCCATCTATGGTTATTCTTTTATCGTTATAAGATATTGGTTAGAAAGAAAGGACGGTAAGCTAAAGGAAATATAGTTATCTATATCTCTACAAATGCTAACATGTACATTCACATTTCTTTCCACTTGCCAGCCCTATGAGAAAGCAATAATTTTTGTTAAAAATGTGACTAAATGTGAAACTGGTTAATGGTCATGTTATTATCCTATGTGTCCTGCATGGACGGGATATTAATCTTTCTCTGTCTTTATACGAATGAATTAGAATCATTTTAAATGGTCCTTGGATATAGATGGCTCGCTGCATGTTCCAACGCTGTACGCGCAGTAAATATTAAATACTGGTACCTTGGTACATACAGTTGAGAATTTTCAGAAAAAAAATCGTGAAGACTCAATTAAATTATCCATTTTTTTGGGGGCTGTAATAATAACCTGGCTTCAAAAAATAAATGAACAGCAAATTGTAAGGAACTAATCCAATTTTTTGATACAAATTAATTTATTGTATTGTTTGGGCATACAAATGCTACATCATACCAGAATATTTGGTTCTGCTGATAAAAAGTTTGTGTGAAATTAATTATTATTTGTTCTATATAAAATTTACATGTAAAATTTTATGTTATCAATTTGATGATGATAGTTAATATTCCTTGCAAGAAGAATATAATATTTTTGTGGGTTTAGTCCTTAGCAATATATTTGACTTTTTTTGTGGCAATAAACTGGCCACCATACTGTAAACTCCGCCAAGCCTGAATTCGATGGTGCATTATTTATTATGTCAATAAAGAAACCAAAAAAAATCCTCAGGCCTCACAAAATGTATACCTATGCTGAATCTATAGTACAGAGAGGGACACTGCGTGACTGGTCTCCCAGACCTATCCAAAGCTCTCACAGGCACCTGCGTCCTGCATTTGGAATGTTACAGAGCACGGGTACAAACAAACAACAGAGGTCAGCTGCTTGCTGTCAACAATGAGTTCCCTAACTATGTGCTTTTCTGTCAAGCAAGAATTTATAAGCACGAGATTATGTTACCAAAAATAGCATAAACATTAAACTATACATGAAGAAAATATCATTTTCTATTAAATATATTTTTCAATAAAACAACCCAGTTGACACTCTCTGGAGATAATTATGTGATGCTGTTCGCCCCTTAAATTTGTTGTTTGTAATAAATCACATCATTTCGAGGGTAATTTGTCATTGCTGAGGAAAGCGAGGGCCCCGTCGGTTCTCACACAATCTTATTTCATGGCCTGTTTGATATTCTTACTAAGGTTTTATTTGAACGAATTTCAGATGATTACATTGGTTTCTTACATTTTCCTTACAGCAATCATTAGAAAACACTCCCAGCATTACAAATACATTTTTTAAAAATTATTATACACCCTTCCCTTTAAACCATAACCCATCATCCCTCTGTTTGATCTCATGTACCATACCATCTCTGTAAATGTACTTAATAAAGTATTTCTAACCGGCCAATCTGTTTTTTCATTCTGATCAATTCGTTTTTCTGCTGGAGGAAGTGACTGACATTTTCCCACAAGCAGCACTGAACACTCAGTTATAAAGTCCTTAAAGAGGGTTGGGTTCAATCAATGGAATATTTTGTCCTATTTCTGTGAAAGGAAAAACTTATTTTGGGACTTGAAAAGTTTGATTAAAATTGGTGTTGGTTTGAAACCACCTATAACTTTTTTATTTGTGTAACACTTTATCCATAGTTTATATTTATTCCATACTTATGAATACCAGTAAAAAAAAACCTACATAATAAGCTGAATCGTTGAACGGTATGGAAACAAAAACCGTGAAAGTAGTGTCCATCATGGGAGGTACAGGTTTTCTGCAGGGACGCATCCCCGTGAGATTAACACTAACTGTTACCCACATCAATAAGTTCTATGAAGATCTGCTGGGGCTAATATGAGCCTGGGGGTCAATAAACTGCGGACACACCTGACAGAACAAAAGATGACCATAGATCTGCCAGATCCTTTCTGTCATTTTTCACACGATTGAGCTACACCCATCCGAGCACTGCCACTATACCCGCATTATACACAACATATGGAGAACCGGCTCGTGTGTGCGACTCTTGGTTTTCCTCGCCGCGGCGACTCCCTATAGGAGTCTACTGTGGCTGGGTAATTAAACTTGACTTTTTTTTACAATATATTCATTTAGAAAAAAGTGCAGCTTGCTTCTAGTAAATGTCCACGTTCAAGTCCCGGTATATTGTTTATGCCATTGCTTTATTTGTGAGAATAAAAATAGGACATTGCTCAACTGCAAATGTTTAATATGAGACCATTCAGGACACTTCTCACTTAGGCCGTGACTGGATTAGACTGAGGAAGCATCGTGGGAACAGGCCCCAACACAAGCCTATTGTTCCCAATGATTTTTCTGCAAATAAGACAAGTCATAAATCACAAATTCACAAAGTCTTCATAGGCCGACATGATTGGTTGGGTTGAATGTATTTGACCTGTAGAATCAAAGTCTGGGACCTTTCAGCTCTTTAAGGCAGTACCATCGAGCTGGACAAGAAGAATAGTCAGTCTTGACTGAAGATGTAATTGAGTAGTAGCACTTAGCAAGAGGTTCAGTACATTAACATGTGGGTTACTGGTACCTCGGAAACAATTTAAAAAATACAAAGGCAACAAATGGGTTTTAACTCACCAAAATGGTGCAATTTTTTTCTGGCCATTTCTATAGCCTCTCTCTCCTTCCCCCACTTCACGTGACTTCACAATAAATTTTAAGCATGCTGAGAAGACCCGGTATTCTGGGAAACATGTCATGCTTGGGGAGACAATGGCGTCTGGAAGCGGGGCAGCCAGTATGGATTTGGACGGTTTCTGGTAAGCAGTAGGGACAAGGAAACATTGCTAACCAGTTTTGGTTTCATGTCCTTAACCAGCCAGGGGCAGGATTCCAGTTTCAAGGATGAAATTCCCCCCATTGATCTTTAGTTTTAGTGCTGGCTGAATTTCCTGTAAGTTATTTGAAATTTGAACCATCACCATACATCTCGCTGTACTTCCTTATTTCCCGTGTCAACTGCAGTTTTGGCTCTTACATAACCCAGACATTTGTGAACTGCTATGCATATCTTTCAGGCCTTGTATTGCTCCTTTGTCACTGTGTGAGCCAAAAATACTTGTCCGGTAATCACTTTGTCTACCACTGCTTGTCTGAATGAAAAGATCATTTGCGGTCATAGGCTGTGATGAAAGGAAAATATCAAAAACACACCCACCTTTGCTAATAAAAGGCGTATGGTAAAGGGAAGACTGAAATTCTATTCAGGAGGTGTTCGTTCCTCCTTCTGAAAGGAAGAAAAAAAATATCCTTCCTTCTTTATTGCATCATCCTGCCAAGCGTTCTCTGTTTCACTTCACCCTCTTGGCTAAAGGAATTATAATAAGTTCTACGAATTCAATTTAACCTTTCTTTAAAGAACCGATCTGCAGTTGGGGGGCTCCACTTTGGAATGAA